>JAOQMS010099431.1:0-18631 GCA_027563885.1 Erythroxylum longipes | reverse complement strand
GTCAAATCATTAGCATGCAAAATATGTGTCTAGGGGCTTTGAACTAAATATACAACTGACTCAAGACCAAGTGTTAACCTATTTACCCTTTTTAATTGTGCACACAAATTAATAATTTTTTGGTCCCTCAGACTTGTTAACTGTTCCTAGGCATAGTTCCATGAAATTTCAAGCCTATTACAAGTTCGCTAGGTTTTTGTTTAAAACACACAATTTTTATTTTTATTTATATTTATTTTTACCGGGACTTAGCCTTTTACTCGGAGGCAAATATTTGTGATGAATGTCGATCCGGTTACTCAACTGATTCGTTTATTAACAACTTAGTATAAACATCATTATAGCCTTTTTACCTGAAGGCACACATTTGTGTCGATCTAGTTACTCAGCTACATCATATTTTCAATTGGCTACTAGCTCTATTCATAACCCAAAGGTCAATGGAATAGTGATTATTAAAAAATTTTTTGCCTACCTTGTTGCTTTTAGCTATTCGTTTCCATGAAAAAAACTAGTTAAGCTATTTAACCTAAAAGGCCTCAAATTATGAATGGATGTGACAATTTATAGGGTGCTAAATTTACACTAAGTCCTAATTAGGCTGTATATTTATCCCAAAGGCCCCCTAATTTACTAATTTCACAAGCTAATTATTGTTTACAGCCTAATATACTATGTCCAAAATTAAAGAAACTTCACTCAATTTAAGCCATTGACACATTCACACACTTCACACAATGCAACCTAATATTATCATATGGTAAGCAAAAATCACATTAAAAAAGAAAAACACATAATTCCTCCCCACACTTGAATAACACATTGTCCTCAATGTGAGAAGGAACTTACACGACAAATAAATAAATGAAATATGAAAATTAAAATTAAAATAACAATAGACAGATAAAATTAACGATAAAAAAGAAAAATAAAAAGATAAAAGATAAAAGAATAATAAATAACACAAAACAAAAGAAATGGAGAAAACTTTTTGGGTTAAGTTTGGATCCTAAAGAGATGGGTGTGGTGATGGTGTAGGAGGAGGTAATTGAATACCGTGAGCTTCAACATACTGATGGAGTCGCCGAATGTCTCGACTCTTATGCCTTTGAGTACGCACCGCTTCCTTTAATGTTCTGTTGGTTTCGGATATGGCATCCAAAACTGTTGTCCAGTGTTGGTCCTCTCCTTTCTCTTCTTCTGATTCCTCACTTGTAGATACCTCCTGTGCCTGCCCAGGTGGCGCGGAGCTTGAGCTTACCTGACCCGTCCTAGTCTGCACATATGTCTTTTCATTTATTTCCCGCCAACTCATGTTAGTGGAGTGAATGATTTCTGCCCAAAACAGATGATGGTGGTCAAGGAATTCGGGCAGATGCACTATTAATCGCCTCCGATCCACACCAAAATTCCCTACAATGGCGGAAACCAGGTACCCTATTCCAATATGGTTACTCCACTTTCACAGAACTGCATTAAAAGTGTTTAGCACATGTTGGACCCTGTTTCTGGAGCCCAACTATCTGGAATATCAAAAGACATGAACGTATTATCCTATAAGGTTATTTCCATAGGATCAGCAAAATCACAAATTAACTTCTTCAGAACAATTGTAGCTCCATGTCTCTAGTTTATTTTGACACAATAATTGTCTCATTCGGAGCTCTACAGATCAAGATATGAAAAAAATACTGAAGTATGTTCAGTAAAACAACCAATTCATGCTCGTTCAGTCGTTGCCCTCACTTTGTCTCCATCAATATTTTTCGAATCAACCCCAATGGATACCAAAATTTTTTTTATGAAGAGGTAGAGAAATATGTTAGGAATCTATTAGTTCAACAATCACTTCATTTGGAGATCGGATGATGAAGTTATGGCCAAAAGAGTCAAACCTGATTATGTCCTCAATCCTATTGTACCTATCTTGGGACAATTAGCATAACTTTCACTAGATTTATCAGATTAAGACCATTCAAGTACAGTTTCGAAGACCCCAAAGAGAGATTTTGGCATCTAGAGGGTAAAATTTTTTACATTTTTATAATTATCCCGAGAATGTCCACTTAGCGGGCATATATCCCTTCAAACGGGCATGAACTGAGTTGAAATGCTGAAACACCTAAGAAGGTCTGCCTAGCGGACATCAAGTTCACCCAACGAACATTTACGAGTCAAATTCCAGATTTCCAACTCCCACAAGTTACCTATGACCCCTCTTATGCATATTTATCATTTCTAACTTATTTTCCTCATCATTTTCACCTCCATTCCAATTCAATATCATTTCCAACCAAATCCTAATCTATGATTGATCATCAACCCAAAAACATTACATTCAAACTTATGCACATTCATCAATATCACATAAACATAACATCAACCATATCTAAACACACTTCAATGTTTTAGCACACATTCCACTCCCACAACCATCATACTCAACCTGTAAAATAACATCATCATACACAACAGCAAATCCTCAAATTCTCGTTCTCATTGCTAAGCAAAGTAACTATTTGAACAAGCTTTACTTACATATCAACATATACATCACTAACTTAAACAAAATAAAATGGATGCTCATGTTTGATATGCCTATAAAGCTATCCAAAATGTTCACTAACTTAGTATAAAAGTCTCTAACTATATTGGAGTTTCCGATGCCTTGCAAGGATTGCTAACCATCTCGTTCTGCACCTGAGAAATGGAAAAGGATAGGTTGAGCTACACGGCTTAGTGGCTAATACATTTATAACCATCGGCAATCGACCACAATTCAAGCATATGTATAGGTATATCTAGCACCATTAAACACAACACTCCAATGCATCATACTTGACAATTCAAAGATGTGATGTACAACATAAATGGCTTGAGAGTTTCGTGGAACGAAACTATGAAATCGAAGCTTACGCCGTGAACAAAAATAGTCTGATTTTTCAGGATCTTGTGGCCTCAAGCGGGAAGCTGGGAGAAGGTTATAGGTCAACGTGCACGCGACTAACGAAACGGGTTCCTATCTTGCCCAATCATAAACAAATTTCATGCTCAATTCAATCAAACACAAATTCATAATCTCATGCTTCTTTCACTTTTTCTTCTTTTCTTTTATACAAATATCATAACCTTTTTCAAGGCATAACATAATCATAATTCATCATGCATTTTCAAACATTCACAATGACTTTAATTTCAAGCAATTCAAATGCAAGCAATTCCACATACACACACATAGGCAAGAATTTGCCTAATTACACAATAACTATAAATACATTACCCACCTTGAATTCCTTGCTTAAAACCTTGTTTAAAAATGCCTCTCTTCTTGCTCCTCTTGCCTCTCCTCCTGATTTCCTTCAATATTGGCAAAATCCCAATTCAATAGGAATCCAAATTGAGAACCCAACAAGCACATTAACTAAAAATTGATTCTAGAATACTTTAACCTATGCATTTTTTAAGCTTTATGAGCCAAAATCCTTCCAAAAATCCAAAGGATTAAAATTGCTTTTACCTTGAATCTTCACCAAATAATGAGATTTTTGGCTTAATTGAAAGCTCTTCTGTTCCTCTTACTTTTTCTCTTCTTGGACAACCTCAAAATCACTCTTAAAAGCTAAGAAAAGATGAAACCCTAACTTGGTCTTCCTTCTTTTCTCTTAAGAATGAGACCCTCTCTCCTTTCTCTCTTCTTTTTCGTTGTTCTCTTCTTTCTCTCCCTTATTGACGTTTTTCTCCTTCTTAAGAGCAAGACAAAACTTTTCCTCTTCCAATTATACCCTTAATGAGTGCTAAATGTCATCTTTGCCCTTCCTTTTATGCTTTTTGGTTTCTAAACATAAGTGACATGCCAAAAATGCCCTCAATTCATTCTTAATGTATTAATTTCACTAACTAGTGAAATAAATACTACTAACATTGAAATAAATAATTACACTCCAATAATAAATCTATCTTAACCTTATAATTTATTTAAATCATGCTTAACAACTCCATTCATTCTAAGGCAAAAATTCAAATTCTATAAAATATCACGCTTAACTCAACAAAAATATTTCGGGGGCCAATAGCACATGTGTGGATGTACATATTGGGATATTGTGGTCCATGCACCACAGTATAAACAGTTCCTTGGTTGAACACTTGTTGGTCTCTGATTTGTCAAAGACCAGCTGGCACATAAATTTATGCAGCAGCAAGTGTTCATGGGACCAGATAATATTGTTTTAGGCATTCTTGGCATAAAAATGTTCAATGCTAGTAAGCTCACACCAATATTGGGAGACACTGAAATCTTCATGTTGATCAACGATAGTGGATTCGGGGAATCCACACATCTCACACATGAGTTCAACTGTTTATTCATATGCTCTCCCACCCAATCTAAACCACATTTCCTTGGTGTTCCTAGGGTCAAAGGTCAAGGAAGTAAAGAACTCAAGAGTAAGTTCTTGATACACAGGGAATTGGAACCGTATGAACTGGACTCACTGGACACTCTCAGCTAAGTTTTCTATCCGCTCATACACTTCTATTATATCTAATGTATCAAAATCTAAGTGTTTAGGCACAACAATTTACCTAAAATGAAGGGAACGAAAACGAATACCTTCATCCTCGATGTAAATGGGAAATGAAACTCCAAAGTTCACTCTCGGTTTCGTCTCCCCCATCCTGTGATTTATTGTGCTCCTTGAGGCTCCCGTCGGGTGGTTTGCTTACAAGGCACGATTGAGTTGACTTTGGGAAGTTGACGGTTGAACTATTCTAGAGAGATGTTAGAGTGTTGAAAGTTGGAATTCTAGAGAGATAAACTAAAAATGGAAGTTAAGGTGAAAGTTAAGTAATAATTGAATAAATAGGTGGTAAAAAGGGTAAAATGGTAAAAGTGTCACCTAAAAAATCGAGTCCTCCCCTTCTTGTACATAGTCGCAGGCCATGATCATGGCCTACTATGCCACCATCATGGCATGTGGCGTACCACCAAAGGAAATCCCAATCACAGTATATCCTTACACCAAGACCTTCTTCTTTCAATTCTTTTCTTCTCTCAATTCATAGTTCTTCCTCACTTCTCTTATACGCTTGTGTACTCTTCCCTATGATTCTGAAATCCTATTCCTCTTTTTGCTTTTATTAAACTAAGACAAGAATTAACCTAACTACAAAATTCACTAATATAATGAAATTAAACAATAAACTAATTTTTTCATGGGTTGCCTCCCATGTAGTACTTCTTTTAAAGTTGGTAGCTCGACGCTCCTTTTAAAGCTCACGGTCGTTGGAATGACTGATTTAATGGTAGTGTCGTTATTAATCTCAAAGTCTGAATATTTGCTACCATATTGCGACTACCACCCTCGTTGGAATTTTCTTTGCCTCGCTTTCTCCTTCGTGAGCACTTCTTTTGGAAAGCATTTGCAGGATCCTTAATGTCTTCACATTCTCCTCAACGTTCGGATTTGTCACAATCCACTGGAGTTGAAGGAGCTCTGTACTCTCTAATAGTCACCTTAAAGGTCAGTTGCTCCTTCCCTACTCGTAGAGTTAGTTTACCCCCATCCACATCAATAATTGAGCACGCAGTAGCTAAGAATGGTCGTCCTAGAATCATTGGAGTACCATCATCTTCATTGATATCCAAAATGTAGAAATCCATGGGAAAGATGAAATTACCAACCTTGACTAGCACATCTTGTATGATTCCCATCGGTCTGAGTGAAGTCCTATCGGCCATCTTAACCAAAAGTTTTGTGGGTACTAACTCTCGTAATCCCAATTTGAGATTGAGAGTGTAGGGCATCGCATTTATACTCACGCCTAAGTCTGCGAAAGCCCTATTTATGATGATCTTGTTGATACTGCAGGGGATGAAAAAGTCCCCTAAATAATCCTTCTCAACTATGTTGGGGGCTGTCTTCTAGTTTTTTCTCCTTCCCTTTCTCTATGACGGACTCTTGTAATTTCAATTTAGATTGTATTCATTCCATCACCTCCTTGATTTTTTTTGGCTCGATTTCTTGTAACGTTTCTGCTGCCCTCTGAGCATACAATTCCTTTTTAGAAAAAAGTTATTGTGGGAATACCCGTCAAGTTACTTGCACCGATTTGCTCACAATCTCACGTGGAAGGTCGTCTTTAACTACTGGACTTTCTCCTTTGTCTACTTCTTCCAGCTCCTAATCCTGAGGTTGGCTTATAGCCATGATACGCTCTTTCAGGTTTGACTCAGTGTTGCTTGGAAGAGTTCCAGCATTCCGAGTTGACATTGCTTCCGCGAGCTGCCCCACTTGAACTTCTAAATTATGGATGGACGAAGCATGATTCTTTGTGACTTGCTTAAATTTACTCTCGCGCCTCCTATAGGCTTCCTCCATTCCTCCTATCTTATCCAAAATTTTATCCAATTTCGAATCCATCGAGCTTTTTTTGTCCTGTTGGAAGCTAGGTTGTCTTTAGGGTCTGAACTGCCCTCCATTGTTGTTGTTATTCCAAGAGAAGTTTGGGTGATTCTTCCACCCAGGGTTGTATTTGTTGGAATAGGGATTATTACCCCCTCCATGTCAAAATTGAGCTCCCATGTAGTGAACTTGCTCTGGGTTATCTTCTTTCATCAAAAAGTAGTCCAACATATCATGAACCAATTGGCCGCACAGCTTGCACTTCAATTACGCATCCTTTACCGTAGCTGAGGATGACGCCTTCATATTACTGAGTTATCGCGTCAAATTGTTGATCTTACCTTACATCTCTGTCATCTGAGCAATAGTGATAACTCCCTTCTACTCCTTAAAGTTCGTAGGTTGCCTACTGCATTCACTAGCCTATAAGCAGCTATTACTGGCCATCTCCTCAATTAATTCCTCTTCTTCATCGACCGTCTTTCTCACTAAAGATCCTCCCGATGCCGCATCAATGGTGCCTCTAGTCTGTCGGTTCACACCGTTGCAAAATGTCTGTAGCAGAAACTCTTTGGGTAAATTATGGTATGGGCATCTCCTCTGCAAATCCTTATAACGCTCCCACGCTTCATAAATGAACTCCCCGTCACTTTATTGGAAATTTGTAATTTCCTTAATAATCTTGGTGGTCTTTGTCACTGGGAAGTATTTATCCAAAAAGGCACGCACTAGCTGATCCCATGTTGTAATGTTAGCGAGGCTCAGTGATTGATACCAAGCCTTCGCACTATCCTTAAGTGTAAAGGGAAACAACCTAATTTGCACTACGTCTTTCGACATCTGGTGATATTTGCAAGTTCGTAGAACTGGAAGTTATGTTGAAGCATGTTTAGGAGGGATGGCTTGACTTTAAATGAGACTACTTGAATAGGCTGTCTAGCTACTCCTTGGTTCGTAAGATTGAACCTTGGCCTCATAAAATCCATGAGGGTCCTCTATTGTTGCCTGCCAGGTTTGACTTCCTAATCCATATTTCTCTGAAATCCCTCAGCCATTGTGGACTTTTCTATCTTTTCTTTTTCCTGTGGTCGAGTCTTCCTAAAAGTTTGTTCTAAACGAGTTATGTCTAAATCTAACGTCTCAATTGTGCTATTTGAACCCCTCGTGACTTTTGTGTTGATGCAAGAGCATAATTCCTAAGTGAAACTAATGAAGAAAAACAAAAATTAAAAACTATCCTAACGCCTTAAACTATAGAACTAAGTTGCCTTTCCCGGCAACTACACCAAAAAGTTGTTCACCTGAGGTTACACGCGCTAAGTTTTACTAATTATAACCTTGGTAAATTCTGCAAGCGCATGAGTCGTTCACGTAGTACCTAAGGTGTTGATCCTACGAGAAAGGGAACTAGTCCTAAATTATAATGGCAGCTAAGTTCACAATACCTATCTAACAACTACTGTAGAAATTTAAAATCAATCGAAAATCAATTATGAGAAATTAAAGCACCCAAAGAACAAACAAAAGCAAACTCACACAAATAATCCGAAATTCAACCTAGTAGTGACCAATTGAGAGAAAGGGAGAATTTATTCGAAGTTAAAGAAAATCTGCCAAATTATGAAATTTTCGATTTAACGGGCCTAGATGGTCCTAGGATGAATTACTCTCTCTCGAGTTATAATTCTTAACCCTAATTAATAATCCCTACTTCAAATTATGGAAATTGCGATCTCTCGTTCCACAATTTGTCTAAAACCTAAATTAGTTCTGACATTGTCTATTAAGCTATCGGAAATCTGTGCTCGATCTCTCATTACACGACTCTACCGGTTTGATTCGATTCTCTACCTATTGATTTACCTAACTCTTGTTAACCTAAGTCTATGATTTTCACCAACTCACCCTCTTAATTTTTTGCCAAGTTATGAAGAATCGAATTGAATCACAATAAATCGAAATAAAACACAATCAAACCAATTTTATTAATCTCAAGAACAAATAAATCCGAAGGTGAGTTTAGACAGAAAAATCAACACTCAATGAAAAATATTTCTAATCAATCTCCAAATCCCATACATAAATGAAATCAAAATAAAAAAACTAGAAAATATTGTCAGAATGGATCTCGAAGGTTGCAACTACGAGAAACCACCTGTTCCGAGAAGTACTTCACGTCAAGCGTGTCTCCGTGCCCCTCTTCCTTCAACTCCTTCCTCGATCGATTGATCTCTATCTACGTTTCTCTCAGATTTTTGATAGAATCTCTCTTTCATGCAACTCTCTTGGCTCTCTAATGTCTAGTAGCTACTGTCACATCAAGTTCTATTTATTCTATGGAGGCGCTAGGTCAAACTCGGGGTTAAAATAGTCTAAAAAATCACCCAAAAATTGAGTTTCGTGTCAGCTCGATACAAGGCACGATCGTGGGTGGAACTTTTTCCTTTATGTCACAATCGTGATTCCTGGTGCATGATCGTGGCCTGACTTGATGCTCTCTGTCACGATCGTGACTCCTAGTGGATGATCATGGCCTAGCTATTGCTAGCTCTTCCTTTTCTTCATGGCCACTGTGCACGATCGTGGCCTATGTCTTTTTGCTTGAAACTCTTTAAATCTTCATTGTTCTTCCCCATTAACTCTGTAACACTAGAACACACATCAAGATACCTCAACAATATACAATTTAAGCTCAAAGATTCAAACTAACCTATAAAAACACTTAAACATAAAAACTAATTTAATTAAAATGCTTACTAAACACTTAATTTAACACAAAATTCATAACAAATTAAACCATAAAACATCATACAAAACACTACTATCAAATATCAATGGAATATACCTCCAAGCTCAACAACCAATTTCTTGCTAATCCCTTCATACAATAGGAAAACATCTTAGCCTTAACTCATCTTTAGACAGTCCATACAATGGAAGAGTCTAAATTGTAGCATAAAAATCTCTCATAAAGGTTAGAGCATCTTTACTCCGCTTTCCATTAAATTGTGGCAACATAGACAGATGAATCTGCTTCATCTCATAATTCCTTTCTGCTGCAGTTAATTGAATGCAAGAAGGGTTGCCAGCAATAAATGGCATCTGATAATCTCTAATTCTTCTTACCGCAGGATTAACAACCACTGGTTCAGCCTGGTTTCCTCCATTGAATTGTTCATTCCCTATCTCATGCTCTTCATCCAGAATTGGATTTTTGATTATTATTTGTCATCTCTCTTCTTCTTTGAGCATTGTTCCTTCTACAAATTCGTTCAATTTTAAGATTCAATTCAATTAGCTGATCGTTGTTCAGATTTTTTGAATGTCTTAAGTGTATGCAGCTCCTGAAATAGAACAAAGAGAAAAGAGTTTAAAGGTGATTAATGGACGAAAGATTAAGGTAATGAAAAAAATAACTAGAATTAATAGTAGAAAATATAAATTAATCCCCGACAACGGCGCCAAAAACTTGGTCGACAAAATCTGCAAGTGCACAAAGTCGTTCCTAGTATTTACACATCAAATATTCCAAGTTCATTTCCCACGAGGACTAAAATACTCACTACTAAATTAATCCTAATTACTTGAACCAAAATGACGAGAATTTTGAAAGACGATTGGATTAGAGCAAACAACAAATTGTGAAGAATATAAATAAATAAATAAGGGAAATTTGATGATTGAGATTAGGGCTTTGGGATTCACCAATTTAAGATATTGATCTATAAATTAAGGAATTGATTGAATGACAAGTTATAATAAAGATTGCATAAATTCACTTATATTCTCTCTCAAGACATATGAGAATACCCAACTAGTTGATTACCATCTCTCAATGTGAAACCTAACTAGTCAAATTCATTAAGAACAAAAAACTCTAAGTTATTACACAAGTTTAGGATATGTCTATCTCTAAATCTAATGTGTTTATCTACCTAATGCACAAATCATCCTTCACCTCTCAGTCCATCATATGATTCCTAAGATTGCATCTATGATGATCAAGCATAGAAACAACAATGAAGCTCAAGAAAGATAAATATAACCCAAGAACTTTCATTTAACACCAATCAATCCATAAAACATCAATCAATCCCTAAAATAGGCTACATACCTAACCCTAAATGGGGTTTAGTTCCAGCACATGATAAAAGAATCCAAATACAAAAAGACAATCAACATCCAAGATAGGGTAGAGAGAGAAGATAGAGAGAGAAGACAAAACAAACTTGCTCCCAATCTTAATTCAATCCTCCTTTTTCCTTTTTTTGGTGCCTCCAATCTTGTTGCCTCTTTTTCAATGCCAGAACCCCCATTTAGGTCTTCAAAATGAGTATTTATAGTGTTTTGGGTCAAAGAAACCTAGTTTTTACTAAAAAGGGGAATAAAAATTGTAATAGTGTTGTCAAAGTCCGTTAGGAGGACTTAATGTCCATTGAGCGGACCTTCTCAAACTTCTGGAGTAATTTTGGACAGTGACTGTTTGTTAAGCGGACAATCATGGGTCTTTCAACCTCCCTTCTCCACTTATGTTCGTATGGAGGGGCCTGAAGTCCACTAAGCAGACCTTCTCTGGTTCTACCCAGCAACATGCAATTACCCTTTAGATGGCAAAATCTCTTCTTAGAGTCTTCACAAAAGTTGTAGAACTCGGAGTCCTCTTCGAAAGCGTACTTGAATGACCCTAATCCGACATCTACCATAAAAGTTATGCCTTTTGCCCCAAAATCTATCCATTTGTACCTATTGAGCAATAAAGTTGAAATATGTGAGAATTAACTAAATAAAGTGAAAATTTAACATAAAGATAAGTCAAATTAGTTCCAAATCACCCAAAAATCATATATAAATAATTTGACTTATCATTAAGAAACTAGTGTTCAGTTCTTTAGGGATTTGACCTGGTTTCACGAAAACTACAAAAGTTTGGATAATTGTAATTATTTTCGGTGCTTCAACAACCCAACCAAAATTTGGCGCTGTTGCAGAGGTATTATTTCAAGTTTCTTAATTTCTTTTCATTTTTATTTTTACGGTTACTGCTAACATCTTGTTTTGTATGACTCATGCTTCTCCTATAGGTAAATTGCAATATATAATCTAGAAATTAAAAAGACAGTGCATCATTTGAGAAAAGAGACTAAGCAAGGAAGTGGTCATTCACCTTTAGACGTGAAAGTTGAATTATATCTAATAATTGGTGAAGACTCTAATTTTCAAGAAGCAGATAAAATGCTGGTAAATCTTAACCCAAGAATTTTGAGGGAGCTAGCGGCGTCTAATTTGAATCAACAACCTTTATACATTCAATTTCCAGAAAAAGGTATATTTTGAATTGAAATTTGGTTTGATTCACTTACTGCCTATTTTTTGTGGTCTTATAGGGGAAGATCCGTATAAACCCCTGAAGGAATTTCATATTGTTTGCTCTGGAATGAAACCAAAAGGGATGATGGAAGAACCAATTAATCTCAGGGCCTTTCCGTTCTCATTGAATGATAAGGAAAGAGATTGGCTATACTATCTTCCGCCTGGCTCAGTGACAAAGTGGAATGAGATGAAAAGAATGTTTCTTGAAAAGTTCTTTCTTGCATCAAGAGCAGCAAATATCAGAAAGGAGATATATGGGATAAGACAAATTACAGGAGAAACATTATATGAATATTGGGAAAGGTTTAAGGAGCTATGTTCCAGCTATCTACATCATCAAATTCCCAATCAACTTCTGATTCAATAATTTTATGAAGGACTATTACCAATGAATCGAAGTATGGTCGATGCAACTAGTGGAGGAGCTCTGGTAAACATAACACCTAAGGCAGCAAGACAGTTGATATTAGTTATGGTAAAAAATGTTCAACAATTTAGTACAAGGATGGATGGAGCTATTAAGCATGTGAATGAGGTAAGTAACATATACCTTGAGGATAAAATATCATATTTAACCGCCCTAGTATGTCAAATGGCTATAGGTCAATTGCAATCAGCAAGAGTGTGTGGAATATGCTCATTCCCTGGACATCTTATAGATATGTGCCCTACATTGTAACAACACTCTCTTTAAAAAGCAAATGTAATAGGGAGCTTTCCTGGTCAACCTCTACGAAAGTCTGAACCTTATTGCAATTACTACAATCCAGGATGGAGGGATCATCCAAACATGAGATATGGAAATCAAGGAGGCTAACAACGATATCAACCTCACAATTTTAATAAACAACCTCAAGCTCCCACATATGCTTAACCTCAATCTTCCAATTTAGGTATGTCTTTAGATGAAATTATTAAGGCGCTTACTAACAAAACTCAACAATTTCAACGGGAACAAGGGCAGGCCTTCAAAACTTAGGAAATCAGATCACTCAATTAGCCACCTCGGTAAGTAAATTGGAAGTGTAAGCATAAGGGAAATTACCTTTCCAAATGGTGGTGAATCCTAAGGAGAATGTGAGTGCAATGACTTTGAGAAGTGATAAGGAAATTCAATCTGGAACTTCTTTACCAACGGAGGAAGAAAGCACGATGATGGAGAAAAAAAGGAAGAACTTCCAACCCAAGAATTAACAAAGGCAAAAGATGATTCATCTTCATTAATATCAATTAATGCACATTTACTTCCTTTTCCTACTAGGTTAGCTAAACCAAAAGATGATGAATATGAAAGAAAGATCTTAGAAATGTTCAAAAAGGTGGAAATCAATATACCACTTCTAGAAGCCATCAACCAATTTCCAAATTATGCAAAATTCTTAATGGAGTTATGCACAAATAAAAGGATGTTGAAGGACAAAGAGAGAATAATTTTGGGTAAGAATGTATCAGCTGTGATAAATAGAAATTACCAAAAAAATGCAAAGATCCAGTTATGTTCACACTTCCATATGTTATTGGTTATAGAAAAATTGAGCGTGCCATGCTAGACTTAGGTGCATCTATTAATGTCATGCCATACTCAATTTATTGAGATTTAAATCTGAATTCTTTCCAAGAAACTAATGTGATAATCTAACTGGCTGATTGTTTGTATGTGCGTCCTATTAAAGTTATTGAGGATGTTTTAGTCCAAGTCAATGGTTTGGTATTTCCAGTAGACTTTTACATCTTGAAAATGGATGGGGATAGTATGGAACATTCAGCTTCGATTATATTTGATAGGCCATTTATGAAGATGGCCAAGATGAAAATTGATGTGGATGAGGGTACTCTTTTTGTAGAGTTTGATGGAGAGATTGTAAAATTCAATATTTTCGAAGCAATAAAATACCCTAATGATCTTCAATCTATCTATCATATTGATATTACGGATTCATTTGTGCAGGATATGTTTAATGAAGAAAATATTAAAGATGAGCTAGAGTTTAAGGCCAAATCAGAAGTGAACAAGCAAATTGATGAAACTTATAAAGTTGCAGAATCTTTATCAACAATTGAAATAGATTTGAAAACTTTGAATGCTAAACTTACTATAAAACACAAGAAAATGCCACCTTCTATTTTGCAAGCTCCAAAGATCGAATTGAAGGCCCTACCTAATCACCTTAAATATGTTTATTTAGGTGATGGAGAGTCACTACCAGCAATCATTTCAAAAAGGTTGACTGAAGGGAAAGAGGAAAAATTGGTGGCACTACTTAAAGAATACAAAATAGCAATTGGTTGGACTTTAAACGACATAAAAAGAATCAGCCCGATGATTTGCATGTATAGTATTCTTTTAGATGAGAAATCTAAATCAAAACGAGTTCCCCAAAGAAGACTCAATCCAATAATAAAGGATGTGGTAATGAAAGAAATTTTAAAACTTTTGGATGCAGGTATAATTTATCCAATCTCGGACAGCGAATGGGTAAGTCCAGTGCATATTGTGCCTAAGAAAACTGGTATGACAGTGATAGAAACTAAAATGATGAATTGGTACCAATGAGGGTATATAATGGGTGGCGAATGTTCGTAGACTTTAGAAAGCTTAATTTAGCTACTAGAAAGGACCATTTTTCGTTACCTTTTATGGATCAAATATTAGAAAGACTTGCGGGTAAATCATGTTTATGCCTTTCGGATGGTTTTTCAGGTTACTATCAAGTAGCAATTGCTCAAGAGGATCAAGAAAAGACTACATTCTCATGTCCCTTTGGAACATATACTTTTAGACGAATGCCATTTGATCTCTGTAATGCTCTAGGTACATTCAAAAGATGCATGGTGAGTATATTTTCTAACTATATTGAGAATTGAATTGAAGTATTCATGGATGATTTCACTGTTTATGGAGATTCATTTGATGATTGTTTAAATCATTTATCTAAGGTTCTTAAACGATGTGTTGAGATAAATGTGGTCTTAAATTATGAAAAATGTCACTTTATGGTAGATCAAGGCATTGTTTTAGGGCATGTGATTCATCCAGGGGCATAGAAGTTGATAAAGCTAAAGTGGAGTTAATTGTGAACTTACCTTACCCTACAAACAGAAGTACGCACAAATTGCAAAAAATAATTTTGTTCTACCACCTGCTGAGTTGGATTTATGAGGATGTCTCACTTTCAACAAGAAAAAGCAACGGCAATGGTACGCTGTTATTAAAAGTCAACATATTGTTGCAGGTATGTTTGGACACTACCCTTCCCTAGAAGAATTGGATATTAAGGAAAATTTTGATTATCTGCTTATTGATATGAGTTGGAAGTACTTTGCATTGATTAGTTGTCCTATTTTTATTGAATTAACTAGGGAGTTCTACATTACTATTAAATTTGGCAAACCGAACAAATTAACTTTAAGTAGTCCTAATGTAATTCAATGCAAATTAATGGGAGTCGAATCCAAACAGAGTGTCATCGAGTTTAATTTAGTTTTAGGGTTAATAGATGAAGATTATGCTAATTCGACTCTTTATAAAGAACATGTTGTGGACTATGGTAAGTTTAACTCTTTTCAAGCATGGAAATCAATGTCTTCTAATCTTTTTCCTTATAATCCTAGTCAACACAAGGGTAGTGATCTCAATAAAATGAAGTGGATTTATATACAACGTTTCTTAACCTTTAGTTATTTCGGCCGAAAGGCTACTGTATGTACATGTACTAAGGCTGAATTGTTCTTTCTTTGGTGTATGGTGAATAAAGTGCGTGTCAATTTAGGTGCTTGGTTGGCGATGCAACTTAACACTATTTTATCTTCAAACAAATATTTATGTCTAGGTTCTCTTATCACTCATTTGTATATTAATTTGAATTTGCTTGATTTGACTGACACTGATGTGCATATAGCCTATGAGATGGAACCTTTAGATAGAATTTTTTGAAGGAAAATGGGTGTCATTGAAAAACAGTGGAGAACATTTCGAGATCACATCGAGAGAGGTTCATCGTCAAGACAACAAGAGCATAGTACCATTCCCCCAACTTTATATCTTCTAGCTCCACAAATCCGATAGGATTATCAGTCTTGGCTGGATAGATTGGAACTTAAAATTTCTAAAATGGAAAAAAATTTGGATGCTTTACTTCAATTCATGGGATTTGTACCTCCATGCTCTCCGACACCATAATACACACCCTTTCTAACGCTCACATCTCAAGGGATTCCTCTATTCTTTATTTTCTTTAATTATCTTTATTGAGCTGTGAGTATCTTACGCATACATTAGGGACAATGTATGACTTAGGTATGGGGGAGTGAATGTTTATATTATGATGAACTTTGTGATTTTGTTTGGACTCATGATATGTTAATTCATTTATTAATTATTCCTTATGATAGCTTCATAATTTTCTGATTGTTGTTCATGAATAATTCTTAAGTTAGGATAAAGTTTTGGTTTAAGATTTAATGCATGATAGAGATAAGCATGATTAGTGCTTTTATTAAAATTTTTCAAGTATCTTATTGATTTTGTTAAATGAAAGTGTGCAATACTTGATGCAATTTTTGACACCTATATGAGCTTTGAGCCTAAGAGCATTTCTCACACATGTTCTCATATATATCTTTTGTTGTGTGTTATCAAACATAGCTTGTCTATGCTAGAACTTGCTTTTGAATACATGTTAAGACCATATTTTTGAACAATTTGTATAAAGATGATGAGGGCATTTAGGATAACCATTGTTGACCTAAACAAGCCTATCTTAATTTTTATCCCTAGAAAAACAATTTGAACCTTAACCTTTCTTTCTTGCATAATAACCTTGTTACAAGCTGAATTTACCCTTTTTGTTGTTGATAACCTTAATAACTTTGAACCCTTAAATTAAAGGAATTGTATTGAGTTTATTTCCATAGGATTTTGACTATTTCCGTGAAAAGTTAATTAGATTATTCAAGTTGCATTGTTTTGATTTTTAATAGAATGAAGGAGAAATAAAAAAACAAAAAAACAAAAGAAAAATCTCCTCTTTGATATTTTTGTATAAAAAAGAGAAAAAAGAAAAAAAGAAAAGAAAAAGTGATTGAAAGAGATGTTATTTGAATCAAGTGAGTTTTGGTTTAAGTTGAAACTTGTGTGGATAAGTTTGTATGATTCCCTTTAATTTATTTAGCCAAAAAGTTCCTTTTTTCATACCTTACCTAAGCCACGATGCAACCCTTATTAAGTTCCTTTGATGTATACATTAAGTTCATTTTGTTTAGTGGTGGAGATATGATTCTTGAGCAAGCTTACGAAAATAGCTTGCTATGTTTTGATTTGAAGCTTCATGAAATTAAACACTTAAAGCATATAGAGTGAAATCCTTGTGAGGGTGCCAAGTCTTGCTCATTTAATTTTGATGGAATTGATGAAATGTTATGTTTTAACAATGTGTCCTATGAACGCTTATTCTCTCGATTGTTATTTTATCTTAAACCTTAAATGTGAATTATCTTTTGGATATTTTTGGATGACATCAAAGCAGATGAGAGATTGTTGTGACGATGATTAATGTATTGAATTGATATATGTTTAAGTACAAGAATGAGTCCGGTGTGGAGGAAATTGATAAGATCTTATCTTGACATATTATTTGATATTATATCCTTTATTTTAGGTTTATTTTGGTGCTTAAATACGGAAATTAATGTTTGTTTTGTTTTAGGAGATGAAAAGTGGAGATTGAATTGAATTAGGATTCTATTGATGATAATGACAAATTTTGGATAAAGTGAAGAGATTAATGCAGTGGATAAGGCTGATCACTTGAAGAGTTGTAATTCGACTGGAAGACTTCGCTTTATCCTTATCATATAGGAGTTTGATTTTGAATTTGTTTTAGGTAGACATCTTTACAAGTTGGAGTTAGATTAGGATTAGATTATAAAACCTTATAAAGGGACATTTCTTACAATAGAAAAAGGTTCTCTCTTTTTACGTTTTTTGAAATTCTTAGTATTTCTTCTATTTTTGTTATTGGAGCAAAAGCCATGTGTGGCTAAACTCGTCGTTCTAATTCAAGGGGATTTAATAATCTAATTGTAACCTTGTGAGGTTTTGTGTTCTCATGTCAGATCCCGTTTCCGGAGTCTGACTCTTACTTGCATGCTTGCTCTGATACCACATCTGTTAGACCCCGCTCCCCCCCGGAGTCCGACTCTTGCTCTTTATGCATACTTGCTTATCCTTGTTCATGCATACTTGCTCTGATACCATACCTATCGGACCCCGAGTTTCGGAGTCTAACCCTTGCATGCATGCTTACCTGGCTTACTTGTTTGCATGCTTATGAACCTAGCTCACTTACTGACTTGCATGTATTTTTGCTTGCTCTGATACCACATGCATACTTGCCCACTTGCTTACTTCGATATCATGCTTGTTATTTTCATGCATGCAGAATGTCTTAATACGTGAGTTATATCCCAAGGATAACTTCTGTCTTTCAACCTGAATCCTATCATTATCAACGTGGTTGAGGCTTCCCTTATACTTATATTTGCTTCGGGGTTCTTGGGATGACCTCTCTTACAAGCATCCAACTAGGGTTTCCTTTGGATAGATGGAGAAAGGACCTCCAAAACTATACTTTTCATGAAGATCTTGAAGTCCAACTTTATCTCCTGAGGGTTCGAAGATAGACGTGAACAGTGACCCAGACGATAACATGAACTGGGTCGCAGACGATGTCTGTGGAACACAGCCGATACCTTTCCATCCTCATAACTTTCTTTACCTTAACAGACGATATCTTCACTCCAACACTTCTTAACTCTTTCTTACATTTCCTTAGTCCTTTATCAATCCTCTGTGTTCT
>JAOQMS010099402.1:0-18636 GCA_027563885.1 Erythroxylum longipes | reverse complement strand
ATCAACTTACTACACAGATTCAATTTCACTTTTATTTTCATTCTACTTCTAATTCTCACCTTAATTCTCCTCATTTCAATCTCCACATTTCTCATTTATTAGTTCTAGTCTTCTAAGAAAAGTTCGAGGTCCAACAATAAGTTTTTTACTATTTACATCGTGCAGAACTGATGGATGAAAGGTTCTGTCACTCAAACTTGTAAAAATCATATCTTTTAATTCTGATGTCCAAATATTTCAAACTCTATACCATTTGAAAGCTAAGAGGATAATGTAACACTCAAGTACCCCCTGGAAGGATATACAGATGCTACACAAAACAGAACCAAAATAATCTAAAACATACCAAACGTATTTTCAGAAACTCAAAGAACATACATTTCATTCATTATAGATGGGATCATATTTAGAACATAACACATATACTATATTTATTATATACAAGCCTAAAATCCAAATCCAAATTGTATTAATGTTATTACAAACCATTTGCATCAAAATACAAGACATTAACTATGTCAAAAAAGCAAACTCAAATGTACATCTTGTTAAAACAAAACACATCCTTCTTTGTCCATTGCGATTGTCTTTGTCCCAGTTTTTAAAACTTCTTATGAGAACCTACACAGAGGCAAAACCACCGTGCTAAGCATAAAAGCTTAGTAGCGAATAACTAAACAAAATATGATTTGGCGACTGTTTTTAATAATTGTTTAACATTCATATAAACATAATCAGATCACATGTCAAACAGTCTTTAATTGTGCATATAAAAGCACAATCCAAACATTATGTGTCTCAGAACAGAATATGCCAAATCAAACATGATATATTTGCTTTAGAACAAAACTCACAAATATCAGAACATAATACCAAAATTTCAGAACTGAACTTTAAAGTACCAAAATAGAACTTGTCTGTATATTATATCAGAATAGAACTTAGTTATTTCTGAACAGAGCTTGAATATATCAGAACTGAGCATGTAACAAAATACAAAACAAATTAGCCTACTAATTCTTTTTACAGAAGTGGGTAACGAGATCAGAACAGAAGATACCATGTTTGGTATCTGAAATAGAAAAGACTTAAGTCCCTAAAACAGAAGACACAGAAGTGTCTAAGGTCAGTAGACACTAGAGTAAAATTAGTAGACACTAGAGTGTCTGGCATAGAAGACACCTTAGTGCCTAATTATATAAGCAACTGCTAACCAAGCATGCCTTGTTACCCACGACTAGGACTCAGTAGTTTTAAAACAAACCATTTTAGATTTCAGAATTTTATACAAAAGATATAATACATATCATATAACATTTTCCATTTCGCTCACATAGAATATAATCACTCACAATTAATCAAACTGAACATGCCTTATGAACATATCCAATTTTAATCATACACCAACGAATTCATTAAGCAATTACACATTATATGTAATCACACAAGCTCCCAATTCATAAGTAGACTTCATTCCTTTAATACCTTATGAGTTCCAAAATTAGATACTTTGTTATTTAATAAAACCTTCCTTAAGCTATTATTTTAATTACAAATCTAAATCTTATTTAACCTTCATTGTAAAAACCCTGTCCACTATCCTTTTCCTGCACTTTTTTTAGATTTTCTCAGGCAAATTTTGAGTCTAATTTTTTTGGCCATTTTGAGCTAGAAACTAATGTTTTTAGACAATAAGTTCTTCCAAACAAATGTTCCTATATGTCTTAAGTTTCAAACGAAATAGAACTCATTAAATTTGGTTCATTTTTTCATGAGTTATACCTAAAATACTACAGACTATGCATAACCGTGTGAAGGACTAGTGCACGATCATGCCTCCATGATTAAAAGGTTAGTGCATGATCGTGCACTCCCATGATTGAAGGGTTAGTGCATGATCGTGCTTGTGCATGAGCATGCACCACTGATGTGCTCATATGTCTCAATTCTAATATCCAAAAATTACAAACTTTATACCATTAGAAAGCTAAAAGGATAAGATACAATGTTTATGAAAACAACTTTGCCTAATTCAGCCTACATCAATACAATTTAATCGTTGAAGAACTGGAAACAAATTTCTGTCAAGGATAGTGCTGCAGCCTATGCCAGCACCAGTGATGTTATCGTGTAAAGGCCATATCTCTTTCGTTCGGAGTCCAAAAATTACATATGATATGCCATTTGAAAGCTAAAAGTACGAACTATAATTTTTCTAAAGACCACTTTATCCAATTTTACCTAGATTAATACAATTTATTCTTGGAAATCGACTCTTCATAAAAGTAGTAGATAAATGTATCTAGTTTCTAACCACAGTTCGTCATTAATTCAGTACACATTTTATCCACTTTAAACATTAAACAATACATGTTTTATCATGATACCATGTTTAGTGCTCCCTTACCTCTTTAAACTTTAAAGAACAACTCCCTTATTCATGGAAGTCGACTTTTCATGAAAGTTGTAGATAAATGCATCCAATATGTATCTAATTTCTAACCACAGTTCTTCATTAATTCAGTACACATTTTATCCACTTCAAACATTAAACAATACATGTTCTATCTGTGAATTTGGAATGTGAACTTTCCTGATGATTTGATATGAGTGAGCACATCGATGATGGTTAACTCACAGAGTTCGTAAAACTCATCAAAATTGCAAATTTGGATTTTCAAGTATGAGGGAGACATAATTCCTAAGGCAAACTAGTAGAAGTCTAGTTCCGTCAATTTTGGACTCAAGAATGATTCAAAGGTCAGACAGTTAATACTAAGGAGTTTAGATGGAATGTTTTGTATAGTTCCTCATTTCATGTAGAATGTTGTAAAAGAGTAGTAAACTTTTATATGTTTTTAATGTTGTATATATTGATTATGTAATGAAATGTTACAATGTAAATATGTTTTATAAATGGAAAGAGGAATTGATCTTTTGAATATTGTGTTATCTATCAAAATAAGTGAATGTGATTGCTCTAACATGTCTCTTTCATAGGGTATGTTCTCGAATGTCCTAAGGATGTTCGGGCATATGCCCTGTGCTTTATAGAGCGGGATGTTACATTTAGCATGAATTCATCATTAATTATACTTCAAATCTTAACTCAAATTATCCATAAAACAACTCATAAACTATTATTGATCATTTACAGAAAAATAGAACACAAATCTATACATTCATCAACGTATGACACACTTTCAACTCCATTAACACCTTCAATTTTCCTCTAAACTATCATCATAAATGTTTCATTTAATCAAACCATAAAGAACAAGATCTTACTTACTTGTTTAATGCCAAAGCTGTTCAAATCACTAAGAAAACCTAGCTCCTCCACTTACACGATTATCACCATATTCAAGAACAAGATGGAATAAAAGTGGGTTTCATCAACAAAAAGAGATAAAAAAATTTGTTAGAGTAGCAAGATGATGATTTTTAGCAAGAATCAAGGTCGTGAGAGTGAGGGTGAGTATCATGAATGGAGAGAAAAAATGAAGAAGCATAAAGCATATAATAAAAGTAAAAGTGAAAGACAAAGAAATGGTCTTTCAAGTGAGAGTGTCGTGGCTGGTGAGTGGCAAGTCTTGTGACACTTGTCACTTACCACTTGTCATCTTCTTATGGTCCCCAATTGTCTCTTATTAACTAGTCCATTTGTTTCTCAATCACCAAGCCATATGTCACCTAATTTTCTAAGTCACTTGTCAATTATTTCTGTTGTCATGTGTCACTTATTTCTATTATCACAAATCAATTTATCTTACCACTTGACATTTTTCCTAGTCCAAATCTCCTAATTGTAACAAAAAATTTCTATATTAATAATTGAAACCATCAGACTAAAATTCAAGACATAAAAGTTCACAATTTATATAATGATCTTATTAAACCTTCTATACCCCGGAATATGTCAATTGAGTGTAAATATAATATTTGCAATGTGTATAAAAATAAAAATTTCTTGCGTATGTTCATGGTATGCATGTGAATGCAATGCACCTGATAAATTCTAAATGTTATTTCTCATAAGTAATGGTCAATGATCCTAACCCTTGGTAAGGAAAAATAGAATATTACAATTCTCCCCCCTTAAGAAATTTTATCATCGAAATTCTTACCTGATTGATCAAACAGATGGGGGTATTATTTCCTCATGTTCTCCTTTATTTCCCATATGGCTTCTTCACTTGAATGATCCCTCCAATGGACTTTTACCAATGGGATCACTCGTTTTCTCAATTGTTTATTCTGATAAACACTATTTTAATCAGTTCTTCAACATAACTCAAATTACTATCAATTTCAACTTGCTGTGCCAGTAACATGTGTATCGGATCAGACTGATATATCCTAAGCATATGGACATAAAACACATTGTGTATCTGAGCCATTTCAATTGGCAATGCTAACTTGTAAGGTAATGGTCCAATTCTCACTATAATCTCATATGGACCAATGTATCTAGGGCTTAGCTTACCCTTTTTACCGAACCTTAGCACTCCTCGCTAAGGTGATACTCTCATAAACACCTTATCTCCTACTTGGTAATCTATATCTCTATGGTACAAATCCACATAACTCTTCTGTCTATCTTGAGCCGTTTTTATTTTACTACGAATCAATTTAACCTTATCAACAGTATCTTGAATCAGTTCTGAACCTTCAACAATCCGTAGCCCCTCTTTAATGCAATACAAAGGCGAACGACACTTTTTACCATATAACGCCTCATATAGTGCCATACCGATACTACTGTGATAATGATCAATATAAACAAATTCAATGAGAGCTATATATTGATCTCATGCTTCTTGAAACTCCTAAACACAAGCTCTCATACCCTCAACAGTCTTAATAATTCTTTTACTCTATCTGTCTGTCTATGGATGAAATTTTGTACTGAATTTCAACTTCGTACCCAATGCTATCTATAAACTACCCCAAAATCTTGAGGTAAATCTAGGATATCGATATGATACTATAGACACTGGGACTCCATGTAACCTCACTACTTCATGCACATATCTCTGAGCTAACTAACCCAGTGTATTGTTTTCTCTCACTAGTAAGAAATGAGTCGACTTTGTCAATTGGTCTACAATGACCCATATGGCATCATGTTGCCTCAGAGTCCTCGATAAACCTATAATAAAATCTATAGTAATTCTCTCCCATTTCCATTTTGGAATAGGTAATGGCTGTAACTTCCCAACCAGAGCGTGATGTTCTACCTTAATCTGTTGGCAAGTCAAACATTTAGCCACATATTCAGTGACTAGCTTCTTCATCCCTGGCCACCAAAAATGTTATTTCAGTATATTGTACATCATGGTTGTACCAGGATGCATAGCCTAGGCTGCTATGTGTACTTCCTCCAAAATCTCTTTTCTCAGTTCATCCACATCGGGTACACATAACCTCTGCTTTAACCATAATGCATCATTTCTCAATTTAAACTCAAAATTCGAATTCAACTTTAACTTCTCAATAAGATTTACTAATTCTGGATCCTTGCTTTAAGATTTTTTGATCCTTTCTTACAACATCAATCTAAGCTTCAACGTATCTAATAATGCTTCATTCTGCCCCAAATTTAACTCAACATTCAATGCTCTTAATTGTACTAGGTTTGATAACTGTGATGTTTGAATTTAAGCCACACTACTAGTAGATTTCCTACTTAATGCATCAGCTATAACATTAGCTTTCCTAAGATGATATTCAATTGTACAATCATAGTCTTTTAACAATTCCATCCACCACCTTTATCTCATATTTAACTCCTTCTGAATCAACAAATACCTCAAACTTTTATGATCTGTAAATATCTGAAATGTCTCGCCATATAAATAATGTCTCCAAATTTGCAAAGCAAATACCACTGCAGCAAGTTCTAAATCATAAACCAAATAATTGAACTCATGAGACCTTAACTGTCTCGATGCATATGCAATCACTCTGCCATGTTGCATCAGAACGCTTCCTAATCCCTGGTGTGAAGCATCACTATACACGACATAACCTCCATATCCTGATGGAATAGCTAACATCGGTGCTATAGTTAACCGATGATTTAGTTCCTCAAAAATCCTTTGGCATTCATGATTCCATCTGAAAGTACATCTTCCTCAGAAGCTTTGTCAAAGGGGTTAAGAAGAAAACCCCTTGACAGACTTCCTGTAGTATCCTGCCAGTCCAAGAAAACTCTGAATCCCAAACACATTACTCAGAGCTTCCCACTTCATCACTACTTCTACTTTCTTTGGGTCTACCTATATGCCCTGTCCAAACACTATATGACCCAAGAATACTACTTGATCAAACCAAAATTCACACTTACTGAACTTAGCATACAATTGCTTTTCTCTCATTATTTGTAAGACTAACCTCAAATGTTCATGATGTTCCTCTCTATTTTTCAAATACACCAAAATATCATCTATGAATACAATAACAATGTGATCTAAGTAAGATTGAAATACCTTATTCATCAAATCCATGAAAGTTGTTGGTGTATTCCTCAACCTAAAAGGCATCACCAAAAACTCAAAATGCCCATATCTTGTTTTGAATGCACTCTTTGGTACATCAGCTTCTACTATCTTCAACTGATAATACCCTGATCTCAAATATAGTTTAGTAAACACCCGAGCTCCCTATAACTGATCAAGTAAATCATCTATTCTTGGTAACGGATACTTATTCTTCATTTTCACCTTATTCAACTGCCTATAATCAATACACAATCTCATAGTTCAATCTTTCTTCTTCAAAAATAAGACTGGGGCTCCCCAAGGTGACACACTTGGTTTGATAAAACCCTTATATAACAACTCCTACAATTGAGCCTTAAGTTCCTCAGGTTCTACAGGTTCCATCCTATATGTAGGAATAGATATAGGAATAGTACCTGGAACAACGCTAATAACGAATTATGTCTCCCTATCTGGGGGTAAACCAGATAACTCAATGGGAAAAACATCTAGGAAATCCCTAACAACAAGAATATCTTGTACAGTCTGCTCAGTACGGGTATCAAGTACATGGGCCAGATAAGCCTCACATCCACCTCGAATCAATCTTAAAGCACTTATTAATGATATCAATCTAGCCAGTGCTACTTTACTAACACCTCGAAATATTACTCTCAGCTGATTAGGTGATTCAATTATCACCTCCTTAGTATAGCAGTTCATTACAGCTCTATGAGTAGTAAGTTAATCCATACCTAAGATGAGGTTTATCTCTTTCAACTGCAATGTTATCAAATTAGCTTCCAACTCTGCTTGATCAACCTGAATCATACACCCTTTACACACTTCTTCAATCACTGTGGTACTACCTATTAGTGTACTCACTTCTAATCTGCATTTAAACATCTCTCTCTCACAATGAAGTTTAAATGCCAGATGCAGTGTGATAAATCAATGGGTAGATCCTAGATCTAACAATGCATATGCTTCAAATTGAAAGACATTTAACACACTTGCTATAATATTTGGGGAGTTCTGAGCCTGTTATCTAGTGATGGCATATATTTTGGCCTAAGACTTCGATTGATTACTCCGTACCTCAGTCCTAACAGCAGGACCTGCTGAACTCAATCTGTCTTTACCTTTGCCTCCTTGTTCTGATCCATATGTTCTGCTCTATTGGATAGTCATTTCAGTCACTGCTCCTCCTCTCACTCTAGATTATGTTCCAAAAACTGCAAGACAGTCTCTAATATGGTGTTCAAAGCAGCCACAACAAAGGCAAGCTCTCGATAACTTCCAACATTCACCACCAGGTTTCTTCCCATAATGTTCACAGTAAGGTATCTGTTGCATCTGTCTAGATACTAGACCTTTTCCACTACCAGTCTATACAAAACTGCCTCTTGGTTTAAAACCTGACTATCTCCATCTAGTCGGTGGTTGAAATGATCTATTTTGGCGTTTACTAAACCTCCTACCAGAATCAACTTGAGACTTACTAGGTCTCTTCATTCTGAACTCTTATCTGTATTCTCCTTGTCCATCTTTCAACAATTTTTCAATTCTAATTTAGGCAGCTCTCAGCTTAATAAAACTGCTCATATTAGTAACAGCTAACCTCGTTCTAATCTCCATATTCAACCCATCCTTAAACCGTTTACACTTGTCTTCCTCAGTTGGAACCAATACAGTTGCATATTCCATTAACTTATTGAATTGTATCTTGTACTCTACTATGGTGAGACTTCACTACTTCAGATCCAGAAACTCTTTCATCTTCCTATCCAGGTAGATCTTCGGCATGTAATTCTCCTTAAAGACCTTCAAGAAGACTTCCCACGACAATCCGCAAGGATGGGTGGTACTACCTGGATCGGACTTCCACCACTTATAAGCTGGACCTTGTAATAGCGAAATTGAGTAGTCAAACTTCTCGTCAAACTCACAGTCCATCTAATCAAATATCCTTTCTGTTCTCTCTAACGATCCTTCTGCCTCAGCAGGGTCTGTACTTCCATAGAAGTCTACAACCCCTTACTTCTTAAGTTTTACATATCTCTTTTCTCTCCTCTCAAGAATTCTCTGAGGCATTCAATCAGATTGAGGTATTGGAGACTTTATTGGCACCTACAGACTCTGGGTCAGCTGAATCTGTGACTTGATCACTTATAGCGAATGACCAATAGTAAACAATAATCATGGTCACTATTTGAGTTTCTCACTATGTGCCTGTTTGGTTGAGCTTTTGGAGGGTAAATAAGCACTTTTTTCCACCACAAAAGCTTTTTTTAAATAAAAATGAGTGTTTACTGTAAAATAAAAAGGTACTTTTTTAATAGATATAGCTTTTTTGGCAGCTTAAATACAGCTTTTGAAGAAGCTCAAATTTGGAGCTTCTCAAAAAAGCAGTTTTTCAGGTAGATTTTTCAAATCAATTAATGAGCCTATTTTTAATCCCTTTTACCCTTATTTTTTACATATAATTCCCACAATACCCACAAACACATCTTCACGTTTATTTCGGGATTTAAATAACATTATTTGACTTTTTATATGTTTTAATATTTATTTTTTATATTAGTTTTACTTATGTTATAATCCATACAAAAGATTTGGTTAGATATATTTTCATTTATGTTTCATATGGTTTAAAATTATATAATAATTAATATATTGTGCTTTGCATATTGTTTAATATATTTTAAATAAAATTTATATACATAAATAATTTTTATTACAAAATAAAATATAGTTAAAATTAAAAGTGCTTTCTATTTTTATGTTTCCAAACAGTCTATTTTACGAAGCCTTTTCAAAAAAGCTCTTTTTTAAATGATAGCTAAACGATCAACTAGCTTCTTAGAAAAGCATTTTTCAGAAAAGCTCTACTGATATAAGCTCATCCAAACAGGCGCTATATATCATGTCTAAATGCTCTTATATGTCCCTATGGATGCCAACCAGGCTCGGATACCAAAACCTGTAACACCTCCCTTCTATGGGCACATGCCCGAACATCCTGAGAACATTCAAGAACCCTGCGAAAGCGACATGTTAGAGCAATCACATTCACTTATTATGGCATCATACAGATTATAATTAATCAAAAGATCAAACATTTCCATTTCTTTTATAAAACATAATTTACATTGCAGCCTTTTACTACATAATCCATATTTATAGTATTACAAATATAAGAGAGTTTACTACTCTTTACAACAGTTCTACATGAAATGAGGAACTAAAAAAAAGTACTCTATCTAAACTCCTCGGTATCAACTGACCGATCTTTAAGCCATTCTTGAGTCCAAAATTGACAGAACTATACTTTTATTAGTTTGGCTTAGGAACTATGTCTCCCTCGTACCTGAAAATCAACATATGCAATTTTGATGAGTTTTGCGAACTCGATGAGTGAATCATCATCGATGCGCTCACTCATATCAAATCACAAAGACAATTCACATTCCAAATTCACAGACAAATCATATCATCACATATTAAACGTCACTTCACATATCATCATATTTCATCAAATACAATTGTATACACTATTTCACATTTTTAATTCAGAACAGTTAAAATAATTCATTTCAAACATTCATATAATACATATCAATTTGTATATGCAAGGCACATATCACTCCATGTTCATTGTTACTTTGTTATGACCGAGCACCTTTTTTAATTGTCCTGTATCAATTGTAGATATCGGGCTTATTAATAACTGTCTCGTATTTATTATGGATACTGGGCTCATTTTAATACTAAGCCTGTGGCTCTTATTGTGCATTTATGAGCTTTATGCTATTTTTCACCGGTCACTCTGGTCACAACACCTTTATCTGATCATACATTTCAATGTAATGAGATGCATCAATTCACATTATATGCAATCAATCACTTTCATTTATTATGCATAGTCACTTTCACAATTTAATCAGATCTAAGTCTGGCATTCAACATTTTTGTTAAGTACATTTATTTTTCCCAGTTCACATTCAACTATGAACACTTCCTGTAAGGCCCCAAGTTATACCCAAGTTGAAATGTTGCATATTCATGAAAGTATATGTATTAGATATTGTGATATGATCCTGAATTGTATATGTTTTGAATTTTGTCCTGATCTTGAATTTTGGTTCATGGATCATACTTAGTGAGTTGGAATTAATTAATACCATTAAATAATTGAGGTATTAAAATGGACATTTGGATTAGGAAAATGTCTAGTGGTAAGATAAGTTGGTATATGAAAAATTAGTATGACTAAGCCTATACTTTGAATGACATTTGGCAACATTGTTTGAGTGACAAGTGGCCTAATTGAATTGTGACATTTGGTAGCCACACATAAAGAAATGTAGATGGTTTCATTGAAGGACAAGTAGCTTACCTTCATATGTGACATGTGGCTTGTTTAAAACAAGAACACCTAGCATCCAAAGAGCGAGGTAGGTGGTGAACAATGCTTCATTCTTGATGTTTCATCCTTCTCTCTTCACTTTGCTCCTCTCCACCGAAACACTCTCTCTTACACTCACTATTTATGGATTTTTGCTTCAATTTGGATTTTCAACACTTAAAATCCTTGCTAAATACCGCATCAAGAAAGCTACCTGATGTTATCTTCTATGCTGCTATCTTTTTGGTGCTAAGAGCTTCCTAATTTCACCATTGATCTTGGAATTGTGCTTGTTGCATGAAAGGATAGATTAGTTTGTTCTTTAAAGTAGGAATTTGAAGTTAAATAATAAGGGAATTCTAGACTTGATAGCATGTATTAGTATAAGTCTTATGATAATTGAATTGGCATGAAATATTTATGATGTTGATAATTGAGTGTTGGAAGCAAAATTCTGGTTTAGTGAAATTATATTTTGGTTTTGGTATATGTAAGATAATGAGTCGTGATTTGTATAATGAATGATTTTTGAATTGGGTTTGGACATGAATTTTATAAGGGATTAAAGCATGGATAAGGTATAATTTAAGTGAAATTGACGGTCTTTCATGAAGGTGTACTAGATGGTGTATGAAGGAGTAAAATTTTGGAACCAAAATGAAGGCCATGGATTTTGGAACCAAAATGAAGGCCATGGATTGGTTCACTCATCCCATGATTGTGGGATTTATATGGCTCATTCCCACAGTCGTGGGCATTACTAAGATGGAGAAAATGTTGGTTTTAGACAATTGTCTTACTATATAAGGTTAAGGTACGTAATAATGTTTTAATTGAACTTAAATTAAGGTTGGAAATGAACCTGGATGATGTTAGATTAATTGAGTAAAAGTTAATTTAGTTATGGATAATTTACTCATAAGGTATGTTAAGTTTGATTGGATGTGCATGTATATGTTCAATTTGAGGAAAGTGGAATAAAGACATATGTAATGCACTACATCTTTTACATGTGATTCTGAAACCTAAAATGGTTTATTTTTAAAACTGCCAAGCCTTAGTCATAGGCATGCCTAGAAGGGTCTACAGCTGCTCCTGTGATACTTCGGTGTCTCCTGGTATTGACCCTCCGGCGTCTCCTGATATTGACACTTTGTTGTCTTCTGTTACTGAGATATAAGTCTCTTTTGTATTATGATACCAATCTTAGGTATCTTCTGTTATTGGTCTCGTTACCCACTTCTGTAAAACGATTAGCAGGCTAACTTGTTTTTTGTTCTGATATATGTTCAATTCTGATATAAACTAAGCTCAGTTCTAATCAACTAAATTCTATTCTAATACAATCAAGTTCTATTCTGATACTTACAGTTCTGTTTTGATAATATGATATTATGTTCGAATACTTGTAAGTTTTTTCTGAAGCAAGTATATCCTGTTCTGATATATTATATTTTGTTCTGATGCAAATAATATTGGATTGTTCTTTAATTTGAACAATTAATGGTTGTATATGATTTGACATAATTCAATGCATGTGAATGCTAGATGATTGTTAAAAGCAGTTGTCAAATTATATTCTGTTTAGTTATTCCCTACTAAGCTATATGCTTAGCACGATAGTTTTGCCTCTGTGTAAGTTTTGATAAGAAGATCTAAGGCTGGGAAAACTGAAGTGGCCAAAGAAGGATGTATTTTGTTTTTGAAGATGTATATTTGTGAGTTTAAACTGTATTTCAATGTAATGAGTCATGTTTTATTTTGTGTTTTGTTTAATGCTTTATGCTTTATTCTTTATAATAACCTTAATACATGATGGATTTGAAACTTATAGCATATATTAAGAATAGTATAATATGTTTGATATGTTTTGTTACAACAACATCTAATGACATGTAATGTATGTTTTCTTGAGTTTCTAGAAGTGTTTGGATTGTTTGGCAATTTTTAATTCTATTTTATGTGGCATTTACATATCCTTCTAGGGGGTATATGGTTGTTACACTTCAAATGCAATCTCAATTATCAAGCTCCTCAGACCATCAATGTTCAAAATTATCACATTCACATAAATATCAGTTCAATAATTGAAATTTAAGCAAATACAATCAATCCTAATGAGAAACATCTAGGTTACTCATAGTAAGCTCCAGATAGCTATTGCCTCGACGAACCGACAATATTTGGATGCTGGAGTTCCACTTAAGCATCTAAATCATGTAATACACACATTGATACACATTACTACATTGATCAATTACATAAGTGTTCAATCATACACATATGTATTTGTGTTATGTATAACACATATTCAATTGACTATTCTCCGGTAGGTATCCTTAATCACAAGTCATGATCATTTAAACATTATCACTTGTATATGTCTAGTTTACACTTAGGATTATACCTCAAGAATACTTGCTCATTCTAATATCATCAATCATACATTCAAAATCCCTTGTCTATCATTTTACATTCACACAATATCCAAATTTTCATTCATTTATTCCTAGTACACCTTTCTCATTCTTTTGGATCACATTTACAATCATATGAACACCTTCATTACTATATCATTCATAATTTTCTAGATTTGAAAACACTTCATTAATATCTATCTTTAACATAAATTCATCATCAATTATACTTCAAATCCCAACTCAAATGATCTATATAACAACTCATAAACTATTATTGATCATTTGCACAAAAACAGAACACAAATCTATACATTCATCAATGTACAACACGCTTTCAACTTCATTAACACCTTCAATCTATCTCTAAACTATCATCATAAACGTTTCATTTAATCAAACCATAAATAACAAGATTTTACTTACTTGTTTAACTCCAAATCTCTTCAAATCACTAAGAAAACCTAGCTCCTCCACTTACACGATCATCACCATATTCAAGAATAAGATGGAATAGAAGTGGGTTTCATCAACAAAAAGAGATTAAAAAATTTGTTAGAGTAGCAAGATGATGATTTTCAGCAAGAATCAAGGTCGTTAGAGTGAGGGTGAGTATCGTGAATGGAGAGAAAAAATGAAGAAGCATAAAACATGTAATAAACGTAAAAGTGAAAGACAAAGAAATGGTCTTTCAAGTGAGAGTGTCGTGGGTGATGAGTGGCAAGTCTTGTGACACTTGTCACTTACCACTTGTCATCTTCATGTGGTCCCCAATTGTCTCTTAACAGCTATTCCATTTTCCTCTCAATCACCAAGCCATATGTTACTTAATTTTCTATGCCACTTGTCAATAAATCCTAATGCCACTTGTCAATTATTTCTACTGCCATGTGTCATTTATTTCTATTACCACAAATCAATTTGTCTTGTCACTCGGCATTTTTTCTAGTCAAAAAATACACATAAATTTGTAAACCTCCCAATTGTAACAAAAAAATTCTATATTAGTAATTGAAATCATCTGACCAAAATTTAAGACATAAAAATTCACAATTCACATAATGATCATATTAAACCTTCTATACCCTAGAATATGTCAATTGAGTGCATATACAGCATTTGCAATGTGTATAAAAATAAAAAAAATTCGTGTTTATGCTCATGGTATGCATGTGAATGCAATGCACCTCATAAATTCTAAATGCTATTTCTCATAAGAAATGGTCTAGGATACTAACCCTTAGTAAGGAAAAATGGGACATTACAATTATTCTCATCATAAGAGATTTAGCAATGGGGTAGCTTACTATTATTAGATATAAAGCACAAACTTTGCATAATATTTTTTGCTTCATGAGTTTAAAAAATAATAGTGTCATCTTATTAAGCCTTTAAATCCTTTCTTCTTCTTATTTAATTACTTTTCTCTCTTAATATTTAATAATTTCTTAAATTTCTTTGTGATTATATTTATATCATCCTCATCCTTCTCACTTATATAAGTCTTATATATAATTTTACTCCTCGTTAGAGACTTTAAAAATCACACCTCTTTAAGCAAGCTCATTTTCATGTAATTCACTTATCTACATCTCATAGGTTAGTGATTAGATTAGCTTTTCCAATGGTATGGTACTTAATTTTTATATTTTTGTTTACTGTCTTTCTTGTAGGCTGTGTTTTCTGTTGAAGAGCGTTGATAATTTTCCAACCTCATTTGTCTTCTTTGTAGTTTGCAATTGTCCATCTATCAAGATAAGTCGTTCAACTAAATAATGTCTACAATGTGATTTATTTTGTTTTTTTCTTTACAGTTTTACCTATAACAATGATTGATGAGATTTTAGGATGGGGTTTAATAGTCTAAGTATTTATGTTTGGGCATTGTTTAAATTGAAACATAAAGACTTGAACTTGTAGGTGATTAATTAAAACTTAGTATTAACATAAGAAATTCACGTAACTGACATGACAATTCTTTCTATAATAAACCTGTAGGATGGTATATAGGCTGGAAACCCATAATGTAACTCCCATGAGGCTTATCGGTGAAAAATTCTATAAGCCTAAGAGTCAAAGCGAGAACTTGCTTTCTCGATTCATCTGGTCTAACAATGCCACGTACCATAGTGCTTGTTTAAAATAAAACTTTGGAAATGAACTTGTAGGTGATTAAATCAAACTTAGTATTAATATAAGAAATTCATGTAATTGACAAGACAATTATTTACATAATAAACCCCTAGGATAGTATATATGTTGGAAACATGTAATGCAACTCCCATGAGGCTTATCGATGAAAAATTTCATGAGCCTAGGAGTCACAGTGAGAACTTGCTTTCTCAATTTAACAATGCCACGTACCATATGCTTGTTTAAAATCAAACTTTATAAGTGATTAAATCAAACTTAAGATTAACATACAAAATTCACGTAAGTGACAAGATAATTCTTTGCATAATAAACTCCTACGATAATATATAGGCTGGAAACTAATGATGCAACTCCAATGAGGCTTATCGATGAAAAATTCCATGAGCCTAGGAGTCACAGCGAGAACTTTCTTTCTCGATTCATCTGGTCTAGCAATGCCACATACCATAGTTCTTTCTTAATGTCCATTGATTTTATTTATTATAAACCAATTTCCACTCTTTTTATTTTATGATAAAGTTAGAAAAATAATATGTAGGTGCTTTTTTTTACTTCTTAATGTCACTTCCTACAGGATATTGGTTGACAAATTGCTTTATTTGACTGATACTCACATATGTTGCCCATCAATTAAGTCAATATCGATATGCCAAGTATAGTTCATTTGTAGGTTTCATATACAGTATTAAGATATAATAAGGATGAAAGCCTTATCTTTCCTAAAACAATTCTTCTATAATTATACAGTTCTTATGACTTAGAATGTTGTTATTGTCCAATCACTAAGGTGGAATTGGTTGTGATTGTGTTATCTGATTCTAAAATCGTATAGTAGGATAAGTTGCTTTCAATTTAGAGGGAAAATGGTCAGAAGCTTGTAAAAATTTAGGGCAAATGAAGCATCCAATGATGTGTAAAGTAAAGAATAAATGTTCTGTAAGATTAATATGGATACTACCGTAATGATTATTGTATCTTACTATAGTAACTTTTTTAAATAACAGTTTTCCAAAAATGAGTAATGTTGATAAATCTTAGACGTATAGACGATTAACACCCTATGGTTTCACTAATCCTAAGTTTGTTGAGGGAGTTGAAGCTTTCATTCACTATGCATGTTCTCAACCTGCATATATGGATGGTCCAAAGATTAAATGTTCATGTGAAGAGTGCAAACATATTCATTTTCTTCCTATTGATGAAGTGAATCTCCATTTGTTAAGAAAAGGGCTTATTCCAAATTATTTTCAGTGGACACGACATAGGGAGCCATTAATTTGTAACACTTTAAGGGGTAATGAAGTAAACTCATCAATAAATGTGGATGGGTTTGAAGGGAGGATTGGATTTATAATAAGTAATATGGGTGCAACTGAAAATCCTTGCATCCAAATGATTTATGATGTAGCCGGCCACATCTTTTAGGAAAATATAAAAAATCTTGAAGAACAACCAACCCATATGTAAAAAAAATGACTTACTAAAATTAGTTAACCAACAATTATGGCCAAATTGTGATACCATAACTCAATTGTCTTCAATTGCTCAAATATCATGTTGGCAATGCTAAAAATCCAGGTGTGTTATATCCTTTTTCCAAGCTTACGATGGGATAAGTCAGATTGGTTGGCCATTTGAAAAGTAAAAACTAGAGGTGTTTTAAATTACATGGAAAAGGAGAAAATAAGAGAATTGAAAATGAAGCATTTCAGGAAGATGTTCATGAAATAAATGCATGTGTAACATATAAAGAGAATGAACCTTTGAACGATCCAAATACTGAATATATTGAAATTTCATCTGGAAAGGATGACGAGGGCGAGACATCTGAAGAGGAGCCTGAGTTTGATTATAATTCTTCAGAAAAAAAGAAGATGATGATGATTTTGATTTACAATTAAATTATGATAGTGAATAATTTGTGTAAGTAACATAATATTATATGAATAAATGTATTATTGCATCAACAATATGTTGTTATATATTTAATTTATATTGTTCTATTATTGGAATAATCAATAAAATGTGAATTTCAACTTAAAATATGCCACAAAAGAGAGAATAGGATATGATGCAGTCAAAGTTTAGGTTACCATAATTTGGAGGAGCCAGTGACTTTCTTGGTGAATCATCACATTCTGCAGATGCTACAAAATCAGGTGCTGCACCTCCAGCTAGTGCACATCCAGATCAAGCATCACCTTCCCCACCTACAGGCCCTATAGAGTCACATTCTATACATCCCGTTTCCATACTAAGGGTTAGAACCCTAAAATACGGTACATGTGAGATCAAGGAGAGATTAAGAAAAATGCATTTCATGCTCATGCATAATGTTAACATACACATATGTGAATATTGATTTTTGCACACTAAAATGATTGTACATGCATTTATTGACATTTTCCGGGTATAATTGAGTTATAAATGTGATTATATTGAGAATTGTGGTTTTTACGTGTTGAAAATTTATTTGGAGAGTATATGTACTGATTTAGAATTTTAGTGAAAATTTAAGGATTTTAGGGAATTTAAGGTTATTTTTGGACTAGAAAAAAATACCAAGTAACAGAACAATTGATGGATAGTGATAGAAATAAATGTCAAATGTTAGTGGAAATTTTAATATGTGACATTGGGATTTAATGACACATGTAATTGAAAATTGGGAGTCAATTGGATTAGAAATTGGAAATAAACAGACTAGTTTTTAACGGAGGGACAAAGGAAACTATGAAAAAGTGACATGTAGGAAGTGACATATGTAACATCCTATTCCCATAGTAAAGGTTGGAACCCTAAAATTTGGTACGTGTGAGATTAAAGAGGGATTAAGGGAATTGCATTTCATGCTCATGCATAATGTTAGCATACATACATGTGAATATTGATTTTTGCACCTTAAAATGACTGTATATGCATTCATTGACATATTCCGGGTATAATTGATTTTTAATGTGATTATATTGGGAATTGTGAATTATATGTGTTATCAATTGAGTTGGAGTGGATAAGTAGTGAATTATAAATTTTGGCAAAATTCAGAAATTTTCTGGATTTAAGGATATTTTTGGACTAGGAAAAATGCCAAGTGGCAAAACAATTGATGAATAGTAGTAGAAATAAGGGTCAAATGGCAATGGAAATTTTTATAAATGATGTAGGGATTTATTAA
>JAOQMS010099391.1:0-18637 GCA_027563885.1 Erythroxylum longipes | reverse complement strand
TTAAATAAAACTCCATATGAGTTATGGAAGGGAAGAAAACCAAATATTTCTTACTTTCATCCTTTTGGTTACAAATGTACTACCTTGAATACAAAAGAAAATTTGGATAAATTTGATTCTAAGATCAATTCAGGAATTTTTCTTGGTTATTATATTAAATCTAAAGCTTATAGAGTTTATAATCTTGTTTCTAAACCTGTTAAAGAATCTATGCATGTAAAGTTTGATGATGATTCTCATCTAGATAAGAGAGATGATTCTGATGATGAAACTCTATCTACTCCCTTAGTTAGTAACCCAGACGATTCAACATCAGATAAAGTGGTTGATCTCTATAAGAATATTAGTTTGAGAAAAGACTGGAGATACAAATCTTCCCACCCAGAAAATCTGATTATAGTAGAAAAGTTAGAAGACGAGAGAACTAGATCTAAGTTTAGGAGAGAGGCCAATGTAGCTTTTGTTTCTGAATTAGAAACTAACAAAATTGATGAAGCTCTTCAAGATGAAGCTTGGATTTTAGCTATGCAAGAGGAGTTAAATCAATTTACTAGGAATAAAGTCTGGTCTCTAGTCCCTAAACCATCCAATAAATCTATTATAGGAACTAGATGGGTATTCAAGAAGAAACTAGACGAATTAGGAAAGGTATCCCGTAACAGAGGTAGATTAGTAGCCCAAGGCTATAATCAATAAGAAGGAATAGACTACAATGAAACATATGCTCCTATAGTTAGATTAGAAGCTATTAGGATCTTACTTGCATATGTTGTTTTGATGATATAAAACTGTTTCAAATGGATGTGAAAAGTGCCTTTTGAATGGTTTTATAGATGAAGAAGTTTATGTAAAAAAAGCACCTCTTGCTTGGTATAATCGTCTTAGTTCTTTTTTGATTAAGAATGACTTTATTAGAGGTTAAGTTGATAAAACTTTATTTCGGAAATGTATTAAAAATGATTTTATTATTGTGCAAATATATGTAGATGATATCATTTTTGGAGCAACTTCTAAGAAGTTATGTTTAAATTTTTAGACTCTTATGAAAAGTGAATTTGAAATAAGTATGATGGGAGAATTAAAGTTCTTTCTTAGTTTGCATATTAGACAGAATTGAGAAAAGATATTTATTCATCAACAAAAGTATATTAAAGAACTGTTAGTCAAATATAAAATAGAAAATGTTAAACCAATGTCAACTCCTATGCATCCTTCAATCGTCTTATCTAATGATGAGGCTAGTTAGAAGATTGATCAAACTCTTTTTAGAGGAATTATTGGTTCTTTGTTTTACCTAACTACAAGCAGACTTGATATAATTTTTAGTGTTTGTTTGTGTGCAAGATTTCAAGCAGATCCTAGAGAATCTTATTATATTGATATTAAAAGAATATTGAGATACTTAGCAGGCTCTACTGATCTTTGCTTAATGTATGAGAAAGGTAATAATTTCAGGTTAATTAGCTACTGTGATGCTGATTATGCTGGAGATAGGATTGATAGAAAGAGTACATGTGGAGGTTGTCACTTTCTTAGTCATAATCTAATTTCTTGGTTAAGTAAGAGGCAAAGTTCAATTGCTCTATCTATTGCTGAAGTTGAATACATGTCAGCTGCAAGCTGTTGTTCATAAATATTATGGATAAAGTATCAGCTACAGGACTATTCTATCCAAGAAGATCAAATTCCAATCTTCTGTGACAACATAAGTGCTATCAATCTCTCAAAGAATCCAATACAACACTCAAGGGCAAAGCATATTGAAGTTAGACATCATTTTATAAGAGACTATGTACAGAGAGAGATCATCAATCTACAATTTGTTGAGATGAATCAACAATGGGCATCTATCTTCACCAAACCCTTAAGTGAAGATAGATTCAAGGAAATAAGATGAAATATAAACATGGTAATGTTAAATGACCATTCGTCTGAAATTCCATGACTCAGACAATACGTCCTAATGAAGTAGAAAAGTCGTAAGGAATAGTAACGGTAATTTTCACTCCGTAATATCAATTTTATGATTACCTGTAGATCAGTCACAGACGTTACAAATGGTAACATTTTAAGAGTGTTTATAAAAAGAGATCTCTCAAAATCTACAACACTCTACATTCTAGAATTTTCTTAGTAACTAACCTACTTCAAAGTGCTCTCAACAAAGACGATTCAATCCTCTGTTCTCTACATCAAATCTTTCTCATTTTCATTTCGTATCTTTCTCTCAATTTTTTCTATATACTAACATCACTTCTTTAAGCGAAATACATTTTTGTGTTTAGTGTTTATAAATTACAGATTACAAAAACGTCAAAATCTCTTGTCTATGGGAGACTCGTTGATTTCATTGCTCTGAAGTAAGATCGAATGGATATCGAACTTGAGATCAAAGCAGCTAGATGGGAAATTTTCTTCAATATCCAAGAACCAGTGTATCCAAATGAAGTATATGAGTTCTGGAAAAATGCAAAGGTGGTAGATAACACCTTGGTATTAGTGGTAGATAGATTTTCGGTGATTGTTTCACAAGATTCTATTGTGAGGGCTACTGAATTTCCAAATGAAGAAGCAAAACTGTTCAACAATACAAAGTGGATTGCTCAAAGTTACATAAATGAAGACAACATCAATCGACAACTATATGGATCGAGTAGTCTAGAAGTTAAGAAGCCTTCAAACCTAACTCCAAAGGCTAGGGTTCTTCATTCTATTCTTCTTCACTGTATTTTACCAAGAGTGGGATCGAAGGATTTTGTGACGATAAATGATGAAAAATGTCTATTTCATCTACTCACACACCAATCTACTAATCTTCTGTTCTTGATTCTGATCTATATGATAAAGGCTAAGGAGGATTATCATCTGAAGAGTAGCTCGTTACCTTACGGTATGCTGTTGACGAGATTCTTCAAAGAATTTGGAATCCTACTCGATAGAGGAAACAGAGTAAAGCTGAATATTAAGAGTTTTATCAATACCTCTACTATTCGCAAAATGGGAATTAAGATTGAAGCTGAAACGGATAAAGATTTCACATCGAAAGCACAGTCTAAGGGGGAGCTTTCAATCAGAAGAAGTAGGAAAGAAGAGTTTCATTTGGTATGCAAGCAAAAACTCAATCAACCGGAAGAATCTTAGCTGAGGTGGCAAAAGCTGAACAATCGTCTTATAAATCAATACAAGTCAATACGATTCCTAAAAGGAAGGAAAGTGTAAAAGTTCAACAACCAACTCACAAAGTGTCTTTAAAGAGGAAAGCTGAGACGCTCCAATCAGAAAGACCAGAGAAGTCTAGAAGGTCACCAAGATTTATGACCTTATAATAATAAGAACAGAAAAAGCAAAAAACTCTGATTCTTGGTCAAGTTTCTGAAAGTGCAAAGGAACAACAACAACAATAACATCCTACTAAAGCAATTATCTCTATCCCTCAGACTCAATTAGAACAACTATATGGAGAGACAGAGATAAAAAGGAAGTCAGTATTTGAGCAGAAGAAATATCAATAACAACTCTCTTCTAAGCCGACAGAAGAACAAAGGAAGACGAAGAAGATTCAAAAAAAGAAGGTTGAAAAGTAGCAACAAATCTACAACCCTCCCCAACCAATGAAGAAAGAAGATTTGAAGATGAAGATTATAGAAGAATCAATACCAGGTCGAAACAGAGGTTAAATTATCATTAAAGAACCTCCTAAACAAAAAGTTAAGGTTCAAGTTAAACCTGTAATAATAAATGATCAGACGATACATCTTCTTAGCCCTGAAGAAAGAAGATTGTATGGTATTTTGAGAGATGAAAAGGCAGAACCATATCTATTGAAGATGACAAAATTTTTTTACACAATCTACCTAGTGACAAGCAGAACAACATTAAAGATTATACCAAATGTACAACCTAGATGTCCAACACTGGTAGACAGCAAAGACAAAGGCAAGAAGAAGAAATTTCCTGAGAAACAAGAATATGATCTCACAAAAGAAGAAATTTGAGTGGCGATGAAGAACATAGACGATGGATGTCGTGCAGCTCAATCTGTAGGTGTCGATATTTCACATCACATATTAAGGCCATCAGGAAGTAACTTTAATGCATCAACAGCAGATGAAAGTTTCAAGGTCATTGGGATAATATCGGAAGGAAGATACAAAAAATTACAATTGAAGGTATCAATTTCTACTTAGAAAACTTTGTGCATTTACTTATTCATTTTAAACCCTTAGGTTTCATGCTTTCTGTCAAAGATATCCTACACCTTCTAGGAAAACCAATTTTCAAACTACCTAAACCTGATGATCTTGACATTCCATACCAAACACAATCTTTCCAATTACCCTCTATCAAAATTATTAACCTAGACGATTGAATCAGAAAATCATCTGTCTCTGAGTATCTTCATCCAATAAGTGAAAAGTTACAAGATTCTAATGATAATTCGGAGTTCTTGAAGAATTTCATCGCATGGACTGAAGATAGTCAAAATCAGAAGGAAGATCAAGAAGCCTTAGCTAAACATATTAAAGAAATTGATACTAAGGTTCATGAATTAAGTGACTCAGTGGGTGATCTTCATGAGGAAGTAGCACTTTTACTTGTGACTATAGAAGAAGACCTCAAGATGATTTGCACTGATATTCAACACATATTCTCTGAAATATTGAAGCGTCTGAAATGATATTTTTTTATTAATAACAAATAGGGGAAGAATAGTAGAAAGGAAAGGAGAACTAATATTAGAAATTTATTTTTATTATATATGCATTGTATATCTTGCATTATTCGTCTAAATAAATATATTATTTGTCTGAAAATTATTCATCTGAATATTATCATTGTCCGTCTGAATATCTTTTTTATCTTCTAATATTATGATTATTTGTTATCATCAAAAAGGGGGAGATTGTTAGGTCAAGAAGTCTTCACTTCTTCTATTGATTTTAATGAAAGTCAAATAATAATAATAAAAGAAGTGTGTAAACTGTTTTGATGAGTTTGTTAAATGTGCAGATAAATGTAAATAGCACAAATCATCAAATCAAGAAGATATTCAGAGCTGATAAGACAAAGTGTAAAATGGATCAGACGAAGCGAAGTCATCAGACGAAGCAAAGTCATCAGACTAAGTGAAGACATAAGACGAAGTATACAAATTAAAACAAGATGATTCAAGAATAATCTACAACGTTAGTTAGTTAGTTAGTTGGAGTTAGTTATAGGACTTAACTAATAACTGATCTCTGAAGATTCTGCAAGTAGTTTTCTTAAGAAGATCGTTGGATAATTAGACTATAAATATTAGTTGTAGTCATAGACAAAACAATTTTCAACTTTAAACTTTTAACTCTCAACTCTTTACTTACACAAAATAATTCTATGATCAAGCGAGTATACTATAAAAATATCCTGAGTGAAAAGAAGGAAGAAGTGAGATCAAGATCAACTGTAACGTGAGTTTAGAAAACTCAAACAATATCTTTTCAAAGGAAAGGGAAGGCTAGAGCTTGAAGAGGCTAAGATAGCAGATAAAGAATACTTTGTGAAAGAGACCTAAAGATGCTTTGGAAGTGAGAAATAATACTTGTAAAGTTGTAAGAGATATTGAAATCTCATATAAACTCTGAGGACTGGACGTAGCCCAAAGGTTAAGGGAGAACCAGTATAAATCGCGGTGTCATATTCTCTAACCCTTATCTCTTTAATTTCTTATTATTAGTAGAATAGATACTATTTCTGTTGTTGCATTACTCAAACAAAATAAGTGCATTGTTTTGTAATCGTCTGAATCTTTAAAGAAAATCAAGAAGTTTTTTTTAAAGATTACTATCTTAGACTATTTAACATAATTCAACCCCTCTTCTTGTGTATTTTACATATTATACGTGATTTCTATAATAACAAGTGATTTACTTCAGGGATTTTCATCTTAATACTTTCTAAAATTTTCATTTTGAAACAACCCTTTTTCCCTTTCTAAAAGTAGTCTCATTATAATTAGAATCCTCCTCTTCCTCTTTCTTAAACATTTGTTTCCTAAATAATTTAGATTTGGATGGGCAATCTAAACTATCCAACCTTATATTTGGAATATTGAATTGTTCTTAGATAGCCTTCATGAACAACTTAAGATCAATTCTACATTATCTCCACCACTACTTATATTTAAATATGTAAAGAAAATGTTAGTAACAAATATTGGTTTTCCTCCTAACTCCTTTATATGTTACACTCAAGAATATATCATTTAATCACTCATGTTTTACTTGATTTTAACTTTTTTTTATGATGTTATCACCACTTTTGCCTTTTACCACTCAAATCTCATAAGCACTTTAAAAAGAACTATAATAATGATCCTACCAAAATAACAAATAACATTGGGGTTTATAACATAGCTAGATGCCCAATTTTGGGCCAATCATTTTTTGATTTGATCAATTTAAGGCCAAATATTTTAACCTGCTTAATTAAGGCCTAAACTTTATCTAATTTGCTCAATATTAGGTTATTTTAAATGTAAACCTTGCAGTGTCATATACGCATTGTTATTATTATGAAGGTCTAACACAAAACTCACACACACACACTCGTCCCTTAACCTTAACCATTAAATGAAAAATGAAAAACTGTAGAGAGAGGGAGTTGGGACAAAGAGTTTAGGTTTATGAGCCCTTTAGTGTTCATCTTCTTCCATGTATTATTGATCAGATAGTGTATTTGTTCATAAATTTCTTCTTCAAAAGCTCCTATTTCATGCATTTAACATTGGACTGATTTTGGAACATCACCTCTTTTTAACTTGTACTGTTTAAAAACATCCAAAATAGAAATTAAAAAATGGTACAAAAGAACCTATAGACTATGAACAAAAACAGAAAAATTTAGGTTTTCAATACCGAAGATCTTCAAAGATCATCAACTAGCCTAAAAATCATTGACAGTCATTTGATGACTTAGGGTACCCATCTTCCTTGAGTGATTTCATAGCCTTGTCTGTGATTGGATTTGCTATTATAAAATATGTGTGGACTTAGAACCAAAGGATGGCCTATAGATATCCATGCATTGTTCTTACTCTTGCAGTTTCAGCTTATATACACTAATGTACCACTTGTGCTCCAGTAAGTAAGATTTACATAAATCTATCCACTAAAAGAAATATAAAGCCAAATTAAGAAATTAGTTATACACTTAATTCCTATATACAAATCAATATTGTGAAAGATGAAGTTTAGTACTGATTTCTTGAGGTAGTAGGTGATGTTGACTCTATGATACTGAAGAGCAACGTAAGCCACTTCATTTACATAATTGACTAAAGCAAAGAAAGTTAGCTTCATGTAATATGGAAGTTGGTTCATCATGTTTATATCCCACCAAAAACTAAACAAAAATTTCCCATTTATTAGATTCTCTTAAACTCGTATTAGAGTTGTTCTTGATTTAGTTTAAATATACAGCAACCACACTAACCTTTTAACAAAAAGTTAAAGAGCTTAAGTTCATCAAAGATGCCATATACATTTTACATGTCATCAATTGTTGTACTAAGTTGACTGTATTTTTTTCCTGTGTTCTAAAATAACTATACTTTGTTTTTATTGCAACCTTAGTTGTCCACATTAAAGTCTTAGCTATCCTATCTCTTACAAAGGGTAGTTTTTCTTTAAAGACCATATGAAGAGACCAACTAAAGAAAAGTAAACAGAACCTTTTGAGAAGTGAGTTGTTTGGATTTTACTATGTCGAACACATAGGAACATAAGCTTACTTAGATGCTCATCTCAGATCCTCCTGGTGAACTACCTAAAGCCTTTTGTCCTCCATTTTTGCAAGCTCAATAAGCATAGGATTCATGGATAGTATGAACTCAAGAGCTTTAGTGTACAAATCATTATTTGATGAAGCATTACTATGCTTCTTATCATTGTAAATTTTGTCCAATATGTTTAGTCTCAAAATTGTGTCAATCAATTCTAACTGATCTAAACAATTCATCATTTTATTCCTTAGCATCATCCTCAAATCTCCCTTGAGCTTATCGATCCGTGCTGTAGACTACTCTACCTGCACAAACAAGTAGAAACTAAAGTACCAATAACACCATGGAAGAGAGAATGAAAGCAACAAGAAGACATCACCAAGAAATCACTTATTAATGACTAGATGTAAATATAGTCCCATAAAGTAGGTTGTTAGTTCTTAGATCTATGGGTTATTGTCTGGTCATAAACTTTAGGGTTGTGAAAAAGTAACAAGTCCTGCTTTCTTGGAGGCAAGCTTATGACATTGCGAATTAAAGAGGAAGCAACCAAGGGAAGGGCCATTTTCTTTTAGAAATTAGTAAAATGCAAACCTATAAGTATTATATGTAAGATATTGTGAAGTTGAGGAGGCTTTGAATTTGATGTTGAGGCTTTGTTTTCGCAAAAATTAAGGTAAGACTAAGTATGTGATTCTTTTGTCAGGTTTTTCTATTCTTTATATGGAGACAATGAATAATATTTATTATGAGTAATCATATGCTTAATTTTATTTTATAAATAGGAATTAATTTCTAAACTTTAAATCAACAATATTGGAGTTGTAAACAAAATTGCAAATTTTTGGTGGTTGCATTTCTATTTCCATCAAGTAAAAATATGAAAACACCAAAACTTAGTATCTAGTAGGGTCATATGTACAGAAGCAAGCACAAAAACCAAGGAATAGAAAAATAAAAGAGGTCATATGTTAGACTTAATGGTGCGTGTATGATAAGTTAACAAAATCAATAAGAAATTAATGGGGATGAAACAAAACTAACAATTTTTTAAACTAGAAAAAGGATTAGAATTTAGGTTTTGATGCAAACATTTGATTTTAATTTTTCTTTCTTTTTTATTTTCTGTTTTTTTCTTTTTTCTCTTTCTTTTCAGATTGCATGTATATATGTTATGAACTATCTCAAGAAAAAAAAGGAGAATGGAATAATTTTGATTAAAGAATAGACAAAGCAAATGTTGAATTGAAAAAAAAATTAAGGGTAGAAAGAATTAGATAGATAGATCATGAACTACAATTACAAATAAGAAGAAAATAACCAAATAGTAAAAGAATAGATAACATATGATTTCAAGAGCCAAAGCTTTAAAACCTAATCATAAAGAATTATAATACTAGATCATCTTCGAACCAAGAGAGAAAAATTAATGCTAACCAAATCGACTAATTAGAACAAAAGCTATAAGGATTTTGATTTCCATAAGTTTCCTTGATAAGATTAGATTAATTGTTTATTATATAACAAAGAGGAATTATCAAAAAGTGAAGAAAGATCTTATCTATATTAATAATCCACGAATTACATTAATAAGACGATCTTTTATAGGTATAAAATCTCAAAGAAATAAAATCCTAAAAGGAAAAGAAAACTAAAGTTATAAGAGACCATTCCTTATTAAATGTAATAAGGATTTAAACACTAAATACAAATACTACTTTAACAAGGAATTTAGGAATTCTATTTCAATTCATATCCTTAATATTATAAGGAATCATAATTAGATTTAAAAAATTAACGAATCATGATCATATTAGAAATTAACCCCAAAGATGTCCTTACCTAAATAAGAAACTAGAAAATAACTATAGAATAATAGAAACATAGTTCTTGAAAACCTTAATATTTTCATTTTCTAAAATTGATTTAAAGAATGGCAATCATAAGATTTTTATGAAAGAGGGTGACAAATGGAAAACTACATTTTAAAATTATGATTTATATGAGTTGTTGGTAATGTCGTTTGTGTATTCTAATATACCTACTATTTTAAAAGGTTAATGAATAATGTTTAGTGTGAAATTTATTGTAGTCTACTTTGATGAAATTTTATTGTATGGTAAAAATCTTGATGATCATCTTGAACATTTTCATGTTATTTTTGATCTTTTGAGACAAAATAATTTGTATGTTAATTTTAAGAAATTATCATTTTGCATGGAAACAATGTGTTTCTTGGCATTATTATGAATTGGCATAGAATTAGTGTAGATGAAGAAAAGATTAAGGCAATTAGGTAGTTTCCTACACCTAGGAATGCATATAAGGTAAGGAGTTTTTATGGCCTACCAAGTTTTTATAGGAGGTTCATAAAAGATTTTAGTTATAATGCTATAACTTTGGATGAACTTGTTAAGAAAAATGTTGCGTTTAAGTAGGGATCAGTGTATGAAAACCCTTTTAATGCTGTAAGAGATAAGTTAACTAATGAATCATTGTTATGTTTGCCTAACTTTGGTAAAGCTTTTGAGATTAAGTGTGATGTATCAGGTATTGGTATAGGAGTTATTTTGATGCATGAATCCAAATCGATTTCTTACTTTAGTGAGAAGCTTAATGGGGTGGTAATTGATTGCTCTACTTATGATAAGGAGTTGTACACATTGTTGAGAACTCTAAAAACATAGCAACACTACTTCTGGTTGAAGGAATTTATCATACATTCAGATTACGAGAGCCTGAAATTCTTGAAATCATAAGGTAAGCTTAATAAGAGACATGCTAAGTGGTTAGAGTTCACTGAAATGTTCCACTATATGATTAAAGATAAAAAGGGGAAGGAAAACATTGTTGCTAATGCATTGTCTAGAAGGTATGCATTACTTCATACTTTGCACACTAAGTTGTTTGGTTTTGAAATTACTAAAGATTTATGTATTAATGATGTTGATTTTAGCCAAGTATGGATTGTGTATGATAAGTATGCATATGGTTATTCAAGGATGAATCCTTTCAAGGATGGATGAAATGATGGAAATCAATTAGAGGCTCAATGACAAAATCAAAGACCAAGCTCATGAAGCAAGCTTTATAAAGGATGATTTGTAAAATTCAAGCTAAAGAGGAGGCTATTTATGAAAAACTTAACGTGTTTAGAAAAATGATTATGTTTTTTAATTGTAAATTAGATTAAGACATGAAAGCCAATAACAATTGTTACAATAATAAATCATCCAACCAAATGAATGGGTTAACAAACCACGAAAATGGTATCTAAAGGGTCAACACAAGTGTACATGCTAATAATCAATCCTATGACGACATAAGAATATACCTATTTCACGTTTTATCTTTGAAGGTGACAAATTGTAAATTGATTGCTTTGATTGTTTCCCTATGTATCATTGAACATTGTTTCTCAATTTCCCTTAATACCCTCATATTCCTTTCATTCCATATAGCTTGTAACAGATATGAAATAGCAATGAAAAGTCACCATTTCTTTGTTTTATCATACATTTTAAAGTTAAACACTAAGCTACAATTTGTTACCACTCATCTGTTGCATCTCCTAACAAACATCTTTCAGTTTTATCTTTCCACAAAGGTTGAGTGAACTGGCATTTGATGAATAAGTGAGTAATACTTTCATACTCTTACTTGCATAAAACACATATGTTTAGAATAGCCATAAATTTATTCAATCTATCAATTGTAGGTAAAGTGTTCTTGATTGCTCTCCACATTGTGATTGAAGCTCTACGTATCATATACTTACACCAGACAAGTTTAGTCTATGCTACTCTTAAAATAGCTTTATACAAGTTAAATTAGTGAATTTACGATGTTAATTAAGATGACTTGCACTGGTTGACATCAGCTTTACTTTCCTTGAACTTATTAGTATTAATTTGATTATACAAACTAGAATATCAAACTATTGATAAAATTTTGGTTTTGTATGCTAGAGTATAAGCAACAGATTGATAATCTCTATAATATTTCTAATTGAATTAAGCTCACCAATATCATCATAAACTCCAGTAGTTAACCATCTTTCATACCAAAAATAATGTATTGAGACCATTTCTTAATAATTTGATCATATATGGTCTAACTTTACTTATGAGTTTGAAGATTCTTTTAGTTGTGTTTGAGGCAGTTTCAAATTTATTGACTATCCATAGATTTCTCCTTTTTATGTAATAAGCACTAATCCACTTAGCCCGTAAGGATTGCTTGCTTTCAATGATCATCCACAACTTTTTGCTGACCATAACCAAATTATAGATCCTCAAAAGGAGCTCCTTCAACCCATCATGCTTTTTCAGAGAGCATACTTTAGACCATTTGATGGAAGTGTAGTTTTTATCTATTCTATTTCTATACCACAAAATTATTTTTTTAAATAGCATCAATTTTCTTGATAACATTATTGGGAAAAAATTTGTGACCTGCCCAATGTATAGTCAATGCATTGAGTATAGAATAGATGAGTTGTGTTCTCCTAATTAGGGATAAGTCCTTCATACTCCCGTCTGATATCCAAGTTTGTATCTTATCAACTAGCAACTTGTAATCTCCATAAGTTGACTTATAAGCAACAATAGGAACTCCCAGATATATAAATGGCAATTCATGTCTTTCAATACCTATAACTTCAAGTATCATTACTTCCTGATTCATAGCTTTGTTAGAGATGTAACAAGAGCTTTTTTTAGAGTTCACTTCAATTCTAGACATTCTAGAAAAGACTTTTATTATAGTCATCAATGACACCACAAATATTTTATATGCTCATATTTATCAGGAAAGTTCATATTTATTATACTTAACCTTTTACACTTAGAGTGATATCTTAGCTACTTTGTTTTCTCCACCACCTCTTAAGTGTTCTGCAAAATACTTCCATAATAAGAGAGAATAGGTAAGGAGATGAAGGATCTCTTGCCTTGTAACTTTGCTACTTTCAAAACTCCTTGAAGGTTACCTATTGATAGGTACATTAAAATATGAAATGGTGATGCACGGAGAACTCCACTCAATAAATATTTTAGGAAAACCATTGCTTTCTTAATGTTAATTAGAAATTTCACTTCACATTGTCATAGGCTTTCCTTAAATCAATCTTTAGGGAGTAATTTATACCCCATCTTCTTCAATAGTAACCTTTCATAAACTCTTACATCAAAAGAATGTTGTCAGTCATTGATCTGCCAGGTATATATGCCACTTATGTTTTATCCACTTACTTGACCAAAATCCTTTTTGATCTATTAATTATAACCTTGGAGATAATGTCATAGATGGAATTGAAACAAGAAAATGATATGTAGTACTGAAATTTTTCATCTCTTCCCCTTTGGAATTAGATTTAAGAAGTTTCTTTTAATCTTCTTGAGTAATTTCCTATGATTGACAAACTTTAGAACAGCTCTATGAACCATTTTTCTTATTAAATGCCAGGTTTTGTTGAAGAGTGTCATATTAAAACACCATCTAGAATAGAGGATTTGTATGGAATAATTGACTTGACAACTTTATCAATCTCCTCACTAGTGATGGGCTTGGACAATGATTCAGTAGTTCAACTGTTAAGTGAGCATTAGATGTGCATTCATGATTGAATTGAAGTAATTAGAAGCTTCCTCAAGTAACTCCTGTTGTTCTGATATGTTTTGATTGTCTTTCATCATAATGACAATTATGTTTGAGCATTTCCTTGTTAACATAAATATGTGAAAGAAAGTGGAATTTCTATCACACTCTTCAAGCCACTACACCTTTGATCTTTTTTTCAATATATAATGATCATATAATAAGGCTCTTGACAAGTTATACATTACAATCTTCTCATTCTGTTAAAGCTCACTAGGCTCATGATTTATGTAAAGCTTATATTATGTAATTCTTAGTGCCTCTTTGACATTTGTTAACAAAGTGATGAGTGTTTCCAATATTTTACTTATAGAATTATTTTAGGGACATTCTTATGACTTTCATTTTTGTTATGTAACAAAATTACTTGGTGCCTTGAACTTTAGTGGAGATAGCTTTCCAGATGATTTCATCAAGGCATACTAAAGAGGATAAGAAATTATTGAATCTGAAAGGAGTTTTGATACTTACAACTTGTGTTTAAATATGTATGATGCACATTGAGTGATCAGAGACTGTTTTAGTGAAAATTGAGGATGAGCTAGGGAATTGTTGAATACATTCTAGATTTGTCATACATATGTCTAATTTTTTCCTATTGAAACTACTTCTATACTAATTATTGTTCCATGTGAAGTAGTTTCCACACTAAGGTATATAAGACATCTAAATATCTATCATGCATTGTTTGAACTATGAATAAGGTTGTTTAGAAGCATGTAGACCCTCAAATTCTTCAGAATTCAAGATAGTGTTGGAATCTACAGTCAATAACCATGGTTTTTTATTACGGTAGACATCTTTTCTTAATTGATTCCATAATTGATTACTCAAAAACACATTTTTGTGTTCATAAACAAAGGAGATTAAACCTAATTTTGTGGTCATGATACACTAACATATATAGCATATCAGACATTCCCAAGATTGTTACACTTACAACTTAATGATTGAAGTATAACAGGATCCTCACATTAAGATGATGAGGATGGTTTGTGACTTGTTTCTAACTAGAAGATAACATCTGCAACAGATCATAATTTTCCTATTTTATTCTTGATTCTAATAAGCAAAATATGTCTGGTTTATCCTCTAGTATAAGGTTCTTAAACAAAAATTTATTAGATGGAGCATTAGCTCCTCTTATATTCAAAGTGACGACTTTCATGTTTTGGAATTTGACCTTTTGATAGATCTTCATAGGTTTAAATTCCTTCTTACTATTAAATGGATGTAGGTACCTCATCTCTATTTGCAGTCTCTCCTTCCTTGCTTCAACCTCTTTTTGGGAAATGGGGGTTTCAAAAACATTTTCATTCTTTATACATTCTTCCACTGATTGCTTTTCACCAAATCCAGGATTAGCCTCAATACTTTGACATGTACCTTTCAAGCTATTGACATTTATTTCAATTATTGGAACATTACTTTCCAGCTTCTTTTCTTCAATTTTATTAAGCTCCTGTGCAAATCCAGTACTAAAATGTTTACCTTTGGGTCTTTATTCTTTTATAACATTTAGTTACTTAGGTTTCCAAGCATAGGCTACTTTGAGAGTATCTTCAACCATCTCAATATTTCAATCCAACCTTGTAATTGAAATAGTTTATGACAGATAAGTCATAGAATTCACCAAAACACATAACCTAACAAAATTGATCCCAATGGTCTCTGTAGTGGCTAGCTCCATTCAAATTGGTTTGCTAATGAAGCTAACAAAATAGCTTAATCAACTTATGGTCCAATATTCCAATGTTACTTCATGTATACACAACCAAATTGTTATATTTTAAATCTTAATTTCATCAATTTTCAGTCCAAGTCATGAAATTTGTATCAACATTGGCTTGTTCTGTACATGCCAAGGTCCCCCTTTAAGTAATCTTATGGTAGCTTCTTTGCAAGAGAATTTAAAGAAAAAAGTTTCATCATTATTTACCAACATGTCAACCAAACCATGCCTTTTCTAATGTATTTGTGCCATCTACTTCATTAAAGGATAGCAACTCTCTTATTAAGAAAATATCCAATCAATGTAGAATTCCATTTTTGTGCACCAACTTTCAAAATTTCAATGGAAGCGGATACAATAAGTTCTTTATCACATTTTTTAGGTGGAAAAAGGCTAAGTTTAGATTCTGATTTGTTGTCTCCATTAACTTGCATCCATATCTTCCTTGTTCCACTAATATTCTTGTCCATACTATTTAGGATAGGCACCTATAAGCACTTATTAGAGCCTAAAGATAAATAAACATGAGGAGCAAGTTATGCTTGTTTCAAAGTTATCATAGGCTGGATCTCAAGTATATTATCCATCAGACTGTTGGAATTTTATAGCTTAAGTGCTACAAATTCCATTTGACACACCAAGATATATTTGAAAGTGCTTGGGTTTTATGTAAGGAGCTAACCCTCAACTCCAGGGAGCTTAATGAAGCTAATGTAAGCTATAAGTGGCTTGACATCACTTTCCCCTAGCTCAAGTGTCTAAAGCTAGATTAAGGTCAGCTCGTGGGAGCTCATTAAAACTAGTTAATAACTAGAAAACTGGGGATAACCTCAATTGGACTCAATTTAGATTACCCTAGCTCATCTTTGGTTTTTGGGAATTGAAGCTAGCTATAAATGTGTTCACACTAGTTAAGCTAGAAGAGCTAATTAAGGAGCATAGGTTGGAGTTGAAACCTAAAGCTTAATGGTCGAAATTGGTGGTGCTAGATGAAGGAATCTAGCATGCTTGAGTGAACAATGGACACTAAGGTGTACCATGAGCTGCAATCTCCCCATGCATACCCTTAGAGTGCAAGTTCATTGTGCAAGAATTCGGCCAAGAAAGGGTGAATTCGACGAAGAAAGGATGAATTCAACAAAGAAATTGAATTCGGACAATGGGGAAGATTCATCATGTACCTTTCCTTAGAATGAACATAAATGACACCCTTTCACCAAGGTATATGTACTTTAGATGAAAGGATTTGTTGTTTCGTCCAATGGTTGTGACCATTCAGCCAAAATAGGGTTTATGTACAAGAATGAATGGTTATGAATGTATCATCTGACTTTAAGTGAAGACACATGACTCTTTATCAAAGGATGTGTCCCTTGGCCAAGAGTCATGATGTTTCTCCAAGAGACATAACTCTTGGAAGAGTCATGACGTTTTGCCAAGAGACATAACTCTTGGAAGAGTCATGACTTTTCAAAGGCACCTTCTAGTGTCCTATAAAATGGAATTTCGTAGTTCCTTTGATTGAGTGTTTTTTTCTTTGGTTGAATACTACACTCTTTTCTTTGGCTCGTGGCCTTTAGGAAGTTACCAAATGGAGTAAAGTATGTTTCTATAGGGAACACTACAAGCCTTGAAGTAGAAGGGATAGGAACTTGTAGAGTTCCTCTAAATAATGGACATTTGCTGTTAATTGATGTTTTATATGTACCTAAGATTTGTTGAAACTTGGTTTATGTATATTCCTTGTTAAAGTTCAGATATTGCTTGAATTTCTTTAATAAATATGTGGATATTATTGACAATAATGCAGTCATGTGTTTTTGTTTAGTAAACAATGGGTTGTTTGAATTGAACGCGAGTGTTGTTACTTCTTGTCACTATGTAACTGAGGTTCCTACTGAGATGACTTGGTATGAGGATTTGGGACATATTGGATAAGAAAGTATGATTACTTTGGCCACACGTGCCTTACTTGGATCATTGTCCAAGGTCTCTGTACCAAGTTTCCAATCATGTCTTAACAAGGAAACTAGAAGTTAAGAAGCTTTATAATTAGTTCACTTCGATTTTTTTGGACCAATGAGAATTGTATATAGACTTAGGTTTAGATACTTTATCACATTCACTGATGATTGTACTCGATTTACCTATGCGTTCTTACCAAAGAACAAGTGTGAAGCATTGAGGTGCTTTGAAACGTACTTGCACTTAGTGGAGAATCAATTGGGAGTCATTGAGGACTGATTGTGGTGCCGAGTACATCTCAAATGATTTTTAAGGCATTTTGTGACCAAAAGGGCATTATGAGGCAACTCACACTTCCTTGGACTCCACAATAAAATGGAATAACTGAAAGGAAGAATAAGAATTTTATGAATATGGTGTGATCTATGATGGCCAAGGACAACTTCAATATTGCCTGTTGGGGCGATGCATTGCTTAGTGCAACATATGTTTTGAATAGAGAGCCCTCTAAGTCTGTTGATTCTATGCCATATTAGTTATGGTTGAAGAAAACCCCTAACTTAAGTTATCTTTGTCCTTGGGGATGTGTAACTTATGTACATGCTACAGATCACCCTCTTGGGAAATTAGGCCCTAGAGGGAGGAATTCTACCTTCCTTGGTTATTCTAAGCATTCTAAGGGATATGTGTTCTTGGAGGATGAGTTCCCTAAAGTTGGTGAATGTTGTGATTTAGATACGTTAGTTGAGACCTTTGCGCAAGGTTAGTTGTGTTGGATCGAAAACTTAAGCATGCAAGATTTGGATAAAACGGTAGATTTTAAAACATTTTTTAGAAATCAAATTTCAGCGGAAGCAATATAACCAAATCAACATGTCAAGCCATACATGATACTGTATAAGGAAAATATTTAACATAAGAACAAGATGGTAGAATTATACTGACTCCTTTGCTACAACTTTAACTCCTAGCTGTGCTATCCTATTCTCGGCAATGTATCCTTTCCTAGGTGATGTGTCCTCTTCTTGTTATTGTATCCTCGATCAATCCGATCTACCACTTGTTCTCCTTGGATAACTTGGTCAACAAGATCCTTTGGTGGGAAAGGAGAAGAAAACTTAAAGAGATTTTGCCTTAGAAAAAGAATCCAAAGATGAGACACCTCTCATGTAAATTTCGGCTATCTCATGCAAGATAGGAGAGAGAGAGATAAAAATTCAACACCTTGTATATTATCTCTCAATTTTGGTTAAGCCTTAAAGAAAGAAGTAAAGTGCATCCAATGCATCACATCCTTCCTTAATCAATTATAAAGAAGCCAATAAATGAGACTCTTCTCATTTGTTTTATGATGGCTATATGAAAAAGACCAATAACCTAAAATGATACGTCTTATTTTCTGTTTTGTGATGAAAGAAGGAAGTGAGTCCATCAAATGCACCCCTTTCTTCTTTAATCTAATGAATGCTAAATGGTTACATGCTATCATTAAAAGACAATCATTAAACCATTTAATGATA
>JAOQMS010099381.1:0-18638 GCA_027563885.1 Erythroxylum longipes | reverse complement strand
TTAAAATGTGTTATAAATGTGTCGTTAAGGCTATTTAAATGCTTTGATAATGTGCCACATGTTTTTATATGAATGGTTTCATTGGTTTATGAAATGAATGATGAAAATGATCTTTTGAAAGGATATCGATTTTTGAAACGATATTATGGTTATGAAATCAAGTTTCGGAAAAATGTCGTTGAGGCCATATGTTTACAAATTGTGAAATACATGATTATGTGGGTTTGTGGTGGTCCCTTAAGTTAAGTCAAGTGCACTTTGACAAAAGGCTTTTCCCGCCTACCCGCTAGTGGCATGAAGTTCCTTCATGAACTCCCATAAGTTCACGACTACGCAAGACCATTAAGTGGAATTGCGATAGTACATTCTGCTCACGGCTACATAGGACCCTTAGGGGAAATGTGTAGTACGTTCTGTTTTGGATCTATCCAAACCATTTTGATGTGCTTATGTGTTGACAAGTTTATTGAATTCATGATTTGAATTACTTATAAAGTGTTTGATGATTTGAGAATTGAGGACAAAACCTTGTTTGATTCCTTCAGCCATAACTTTGTTGTCCGGCTTTCAAATGAGATGATTCTTATTTCTAAATAAAGTAGAAACATAGAGCTACAACTTATCTGAAGGAACTGAATTTTAATTCAATCCCTAAGACTTTCAATTTCTGGATGGAATTTATGTGCAATGTACTGTTTCAATTCATAACAATCTGAAAATGTTTGGGCCTAACTTTTAGATTTCTGAACCAAATTGAATGATTTTGGTGTCAATAGAAACTTAAGATCAAGGGGGAACAAAATGTTCTGAAGAGGTCAAATCAAAATTCCATCTTGAGTTTTCCCATAAATATGTCCGGAAATAGGTAAAGTGAGTTCTTTTGAGGATTGGCTAGTGTGGGCACGCCACCTTTGTGGGATGCGCGTCCAGACGTGAGAGTTATAATCGTGAGAGTTAAAAACATGGAGAGTAAAGTAAATACTTTGTGAGTGGTGAGTGTTGCCACTTAAATAATCAAATTTACATTTTCTTATTTTGATACTCCATAACATTAAATAACTAGTCCATTTGACTCTTAATTTCTATCCCTATTGTCTCCCTGCTTTCTATGAAACTTGTCACTAAATCTTAATGTCACTTATCAAAAATGTCCATTGCCATTCGACACTTAATTCTACTACCATTTATCAACTGTCTTGCTACTTGGCATTTTTCCTAGTCCATAAATACCCAAAATCTCATAAAATTTTCAAATTTCACCAAAAAATTGTAAATCACTATTTATTCTTTCCAAAACAAATTTTATGACATATAATCCACAATTCACATCATAGTCACTTTAAAACAATCATTTATACCCTAAAATTGTCAAATGAGTGCATGTAGAATCATTGAAATGTGTTCCATAAAATTCAATGGTCACATATGTGTATGCTTATGTTATCTTTGCTATTTCTCTTATATCTTGGTTTAGGATCCTTTGTCCTAACCCTTAGTATGGAAACGAGATGTTGCAAACCTTGTTAAGGAAAAGCTTTAATTCACAATAAGAAATGTAAACAGGTGCGTTTTGTTTTCCAGTTTATTAAAAATTTCGACAGCACAAGGGTTGTATTTTGACATCCCAAAAATTTCAAATTTGTTGTAAAAGTTCAAACACTTCTATTATCACATCAATTTCTCAACTCCAAATTGTGGACTTCAAATCCACTCACATGCAGTCTCAAATAGTTATATCAATAAACTTTGAAAAGCTAAAACAAAGTCATGCATTCCATTTAAAAACCTTTATACACATCCATTCTTTATACAAATGTGCTTTCCAAAACATGTTCAAAGATATGCAATAGTTCTCAAAAGTATGTACAAGGTAAAATAAAAATGCCTATACAGTAACACTTGACGAAGTTGATTAATCGCAAGGTGGAGTCCCTGCTAATGAAGCCCCTAAGCATGCACTTGGGAAGTTTTATTTAAAAACAAAAAATAAAAGGTTAGCTAAACAAGCTCAGTGAGTGTAATTGGTTTCCAATAAAAACATTTATGTAAATATTAACCTCCATAAAATAATGGAAAACAATTTCTTTTCTTTTCAAATAATAACCAATGTTCTTACAAAACACATTATTTTCTTTTCATATGATCAATGCATATGTAAAAATATATATATATTTTTCTGAGATCAAGTTCCACTTTTCTTGTAAGGTATACAATGATGGCAATCAATACTTTCATGAACTTTGTTTTTAAAACATAGCCTATCACTAGTTTTCTTTGTTATATAGTACCCTTAGGTGTAAGGCCACAGAGCTAGTTCTGCATCACTTACCCTTGCCTGGTTAACCTCTATATACCGATTGTTATAAAGCTCTGAATCACTTACCCATAATGATGCTAACACTACATATAAATCAGTGGTTACAGAGCTGGATCTACACCGCTTACTTGTAACAGTGCTAGCACAATATATACTCCACACGTGTAGAGGGCAACTCGCAGGACATATTAATGATAGATACAACACCACCTATGTTAGTGGTAGATGCCCCCCAAACACAGCAATGAATGTTAGGACGTACTCTGATCGATAGAATTGGATGTATAAAGACCGAACGGGATACCATAGGCTAAACCACAATTAATACATGATCGTTCCTCATTTCAGTACCAATTAAAAACATATTCAAAATCCATTTCTATACTAATTTAAAGCATATGCAAATTTCAATTCAATGCAAATCCAAAGCATGTGTACATCTCATTAGTTTCCAAGTGTATCCAAAACTCAATTCAATGCTCAATCAAAGAATATATAAACCTTATAAAGGTTAACTTTTAAATTCAAGTAGTAGCACCAATGGAATTATTCATAAACATAATTTTTATAGTAAGGTAAAAACCATCTTTACAAAATCAATTTGAAGGTACACTCACTGTTTTTCATTTATTGTAAACCACCCTCACGTGTTTGGTGCTTTTCCTTTATTAGTCTTGAGTCTATGGTGTTGAGAAAACTTTATTATCTTACTCAGCTATGAGGGAGACCCCTGAAAAAAACTTTCTAAATACGTCCATAACTTACCATCTTGTTTTACAAATTTTATGACAAAGGGATTAGCCAAAATCTTACCATTTTGTAAGATTAAAATTTTGTTTTCTTTTTATCCAACCATTGAACAACTTCCATGATTTATACTTGCTATCTTTTTTCCATTTAAATAACATACATAGTATATACCTACTATTTTCCTTACATTGAACTATGTATAACATAGATGCTACCACTGAATAGCTATTAAGCCATATATATAGCATCTACATGCTGTCAATTAATACCCATTGAATAATATACATAAGATATGGATTTACATGTTGTTTTCCTCTCCATTTACCATGTTGTTTTTCTCTTCATTTAACCATGCCTCCATTTGCTCCTTAATTTTCATATATCAAACGTTCAAATTAGGTTTTGAAGTCTTCTAAACATTTGTTCTCCTATGTCTCTAGTTTTCATATCATCAAAAATCATACCATTTCAATTTCTAAATTATGAAACATGTGCCAAAAATCACAAGCTTCTTCAACACAGGGACAGTATTAGGTTACCATAATCAATCTCAATTTTCAATATCATTTAGCTAGAATTAGGTCTAGGTCTCTTCTAGATATTTTTATTAGTATATATTTGGTTTCATTTACAGTTAGAATCACCCAATTTGTAGTTCTATAGACTTAGTTATGGTCAAAATACTAGGACTATTCAAGTAAACCGAGAATTCTAATATAGAATTTCACTAAACATAGTTAGGAAAACTTACCACTTTCTTCAAATCATGCTCAAACATTCACGCAATTCATGAGGAAATTCATGTTTCCAGCTTAAGCATTCACGTGACCAACTAAAGAGGATGGACAAGAGTGATTTAACATACCTAAATTAGATAGTAACGTGTTGCCCATCTTTTCCCTGTATGTAGTTAGCGTTGATGTAGGTGCTGTCCACAGTTGGAGGCTTAAACAATATGCAAAAATTATTTCCGAAAGGCAACAACTTGGAGATCTATGCATGAAGGGAGTAGCTTCAATTTAATAACATCAATTCTGGTCTAAGGGATAAGTGAGGCTTCGGTGGAATGAAGGTGGAGCAGCCCCTCCATCATTCTTGTTTAAGCTACACATTGAAGAGGATTATCCTACACATTGTAAAGTAAATTTCTAATAGTTGTGCATTATATAATCTCTTACCATTTTTGTTTAATTAATCCTTTAAATCCTTACATCCACGGTAATTCTTATCCCCTAAATATAACAAATTGTTCTGATTTTGTCTCATCAGAAGGACACATGTCCACACTATGAATTGGTATCTCATGTAATGAATTTTATGTCCTTCATATCTACTTCATAAACGTGACAGCATAAGATTTTCATGCATTCTTGTTCCATAATAATGATAAATTCTTCATGTATATAACAGCTACCACTTAAGGTTCATTCACATGTACATGTATTATTTCTTATCTAAAATAATTAAATGACTTAAGAAAAATCTTTCTAATTTTGATAGAAATTTCATGTCCGCATTCTTGTTCCAAAATAATGATAAATTCTTCATGTATATAACAGCTACCACTTATGGTTCATTCACATGTACATGTATTATTTCTTATTTAAAATAATTAAATGACTTAAGAAAAATCTTTCTAATTTTGATAGAAATTTCATGTCCACTTAATAATATTTTACACCTAAATATATCAACATATAAGTTGGATCGATTTACTTTAAGTATCTGAAACTATGACTAATTCTTATCTCCTTATGTTTCAGCCCAAGAATGCTTCAAATTTACTCCACAATCATTTAAAGCAAGGTTAATCTTGATCCATCATAAATCCATCCATTTGAATTTATTTTTGGCCCATTTTCATACCAGTCAACTCCAATATTTTTCGACTATCATTTGACTTTAATACTTGTTATTTAGGGTGGGATCCTAATTCACCTTTTAGCAAAAATAAAATTACATTAGCCCAAAAATATCATTCACACAAAATGAAATTTTATAGACACGTGAAAAGAAAAGTTTGGAATTTTACATATAAAGCAGAATGTGTTATTTGATTATATGACACTCAAGAAACTGATTTTTCTTAAGACTCTTTAAGGCTAAAGAAAAACACACATTGTTTACGAGGGATTATGGTTTATTGATAAGAGTTAGATAATAATGAGTAGTCATACTTAACATTTCAATGGTTAAATTATGATTTGTTTTAACCTAAACCAAATCCATCTTCACAATAGCATCTAATCTAACTAACTTATTCATTACTAGATCACCTTGTTGAGATGTAAGAACATAGTACATATAACAATAGTTTATGCTTCAAATCTTAAGTCTTAAAGAAAATAACTATTGTAAGACTTAACATATTTGAACATAGGAGGATCAACTCTATAGCACTTACTTAGAGACTTCAATTATATTTTATCACTACAAGAAGCTAAGGAATAAAGAAACATATAAATGATAATTTCATAAATTGCTTCAGTATAACAGAAGCTACAGATCTTAGGTATATTGGAAGTCACTTTATATAGAATAACCAGCAATAAAGAGAATAGTTCCTTAAGGAAAAAAAATTAGATGGTGTTTTGTAAATTCAAGCTGGATGATAACTCTTTTAAACATCTTTGCATAATTCAATAACACTTTTAACTCAAATCAATTTCCAATTAATGCATATCCTAAAGTCGACACAATTAGAAGAAAAGCCATCTTTAAGTTCAAAAATTATATTATTAATCAATGATTAAAAAACTAAATTGGTTCAGCCGATTTAGCTATGAAAACTTTAAACTAACTAACATTTTGTTCAATCTTTAATTTTTAGATTCAATTCACTTTAATAACACTTGATAAAAAATGATCATTTTATTAATTAATTGGCTAGTTTTTGTAAACTAATCAATTTTTATAAATTCTGTCTAATTTTTAAAACATCGTTATTAATGTTTAAGGGTTTAAGGAAGTAGTCTTAAGAGGTCTCAACACTCTTATAAAAGGATTTGAGTTTTTCAAATGTATTAAAAAAACCAATGGCAATAAAATAGGAACTTAAAAGGCTCAATAAAAGGAGGTATAGTAATATTAGACTGAAAAAAGGAGACTTAACTATATGTCAATCTTATTTAAGAGCAGTTAAGGAAAAACTTAACAAATGCAATGCTTCAAAAGTTTGCAAGGCAAGCTCTAATCAAATATATAAGTGTAGTAGAAGCCTACTCTTCTCTATAAAGAAAAAAATATAGGAACATATAATCAAAAGATGAAAAAAAATACTCAATTCTTTTATAATATGGTGCTTGCAAGAAGAAATTAAAACAAAATAGTCTCCCTGTTAAACTAAGATGACATCTCAATCATAACATATGGTAATTTGAACTCATTGGCTTATGAATTATTTAATGGAACACTAAAAGTTGATACATCTTACTCTTTTCCTGATTCTGTATAACATATTAAAAATTTTATTCCTTAAGCCATTTTTTGGTGAAATAGCTTAGTCTTTATCTTTTCCAACCTAGAGATAAAGGCAACCTTATTTAGCTTAGGATTAATTAGAGATCCAAACCCTAATGGATTCAATACACTTTGCTTTCAACAAATATTGTATCATATAAGTGTATATGTAACCAACTCTATTCAAGCATTCTTCTATATTGGGAAGTTGTATTTGAAGTAAATAACACCTATATTTGCTCAATTCCAAAAGTTCCAAACCCATGTTCCTTGACTAACCATGGGACAAAGTCCTGTTGTAATGATTAAAAAACTATTTTCAATTTGATTGCCTTAGAGCAACTTGTAAGGTTACTCCTTTGTTATCAGAAGCTAATGGATAATAGCCTCTTTGTAAAATGCAAAAGGAAGAATACGTACAATTGATGAGCCTCCCTCCAACCTCGCAAAGCGGGGAGCCTTATGCAATGGGATTTGCCCTACATTTTCAAGTTGAGTACCTATAATTTGAAACTAATTCTTGAGGATATCATTAACCCAAGCTGAAGAGATTTCATTTAAGGAAGGATCATAGGTGCTAATATATTTATAGACCAAGAGCTTTTCAAGAATTATCATTGGCAAAAGGAGATAAAAAATAGTGTAACAAAAATGGACTTTAACAAGGCATTTCATTATATGAATTGGAGGTTCTTATTTAACATCATAGAGCCTTAAGGATTCACTAAAAATTTCTTGAGATGTATAAGCAAATTGGTGACTATTTCTACCTATAATATCCTTATTAATTGTGAACCTACTCAATCTTTAAAAGTAACTAAAGGAATAAAAGAAGGACCCACTTTCTCCATAGTTATTCATACTTTTAATGAAGCCCTTATTAAAATTATAGTTGGTAATATTGACAAGAAAGAAACTTCAAATACTACTATCTATATGGGAAAAAAAACCTATTATTTGTTGAAGACTTGCTTCTTCTTTGTGGCACTACAATGGAGTTAATTAATATCTTTTAAGAATCCTTGTAGGAATTCAAACATCTTTCTCCTTAAAAATAAATCCAAGCAAGAGTAACTTCTTCATATCCTTGGGGTGTTTATTAATTATAGAGCATTTAAGCTTTATTATAGATTTAAATCAAGAGGAATTTCCTTTCAAGTACTTTAGAATTCCAATTATAAAAAAAGACTAGCATTTAGGGACCTCAAACCACTCATGGACTCCACTTGTAAGAGATTGAGATGGATGTATGCTTAATTTATTAACGGTATGAGCTTTTGAAAAGTTAAATAAAGACTAGCAACTGTTACATAGTAAAGTAAATCCTAGGCTTAAAGGCACATGTTAGTAAGAAATTCAAATGCATAATTGGCAATTGTAAACATATATGGCTCTGTTTCATCATTAGCATGAGTTAAGTCCACTTCACTTGCTTTAGAATTATAGAAATCTTCGTGTAGTTCTGCTTGACCAAGCTAAGGTTGCAACTATAGTAAAGAGATAGAATTGGAGCTAACCATTACATATTTTCGGAGGATTCTATAGTATATGAGAGAGTTTTCTAGTCCAAAATCCTAAACTTGTGCTGAGGGTAAATCGATTCGACTCGAACACCTATAAAAAAAATTAATAATAAATCTTGCTTGGAAATGTTTTTTCATCATCAATAAAATGTTTTTTGGTTCAAGTTAGTGTGGTAAGAGACCAAAATCCTTAAGGCTTTATTTATTCTCTTATTGTCTATCAAAAAGAGAATAAAAACATAAGACACATGTAAATTCAATATCTTTGATCTACTTTGCCCTATTGTTAATTTGGAGAATGAAAATTTAGACAATTTATCCTTTATGTTCCATTTCTTAAACACTATATAGAATAGGTTGTTAGTTATATATAATGTGCAATGTAACAAGTTCAATTGGTATGATATAATAAAATGGAACAAAAATCTTTACAATTTAAGAAAAGAAGACCTTGTCATATTTTGAATGGATTTTGAATGTGCATTTTATACTATCTTATCTAAAAAAATTACAAATCTCGTAAGGGAACCAAATAAGATACAAATTCATTCTGCCATAAAACATTTAGGTGGATAAGACAGTCAATACTTGCAAATGGAATGGAAACAAGTCTTAACTCCTCCTTTATCCTCAATTAGAACTCACCCAAGACTTGATAGATTGGAAGATCATATAAGTTCATAATTCTTAAGCTTCAATTTATGTACGAGTTTTGAATATAGTGCTTTGGATGTTGCAATTATGATAAAGCTAACAATGTATCTCCTACTTTGTACAATTCATATTGTCTTGTTCTGTGAAAATATATGCTTCTTCCATCTTCTTGATTATTCCTTAATTTAGTAAATAATTTTAGATGCTAGGAAAATTTGAGCTACTAGTATAGTTTATTTAAATAATCTTTGGGTTGGTGTGTTTTTATTGCATTAGTTGGTCATACTTTTGTTCCTTCTACCAAGCTCTTCTTTGTAGAGTTAGAGTGGTATCTTTTGTACTTTAATGCCTAACTTTCTTTGTTTTCCCCTTAAAGGCTTTAATATATTTTTTCTATTTCCAAAAGTAACTTTAGTAATGGTAATTGTAATCATTAATACTTTAACTTGTGTGTTACACACTACAAAGTGTTCAGTTCTTAAAGTTTAGTCAAAGCTCGCAACTATAGGTGATGGTTTAGATGGTATGTTTGAATAAGCATTTGCTAGTATGGTTATTGGGCATATTGGTATGAAGATGTTGACAGAGAAGAAGATAGGAAGACCTTACATCTAATTTCACACCTTTTTACATACTAATTGGTGATAAAAATGGTTTTTCTAGCAATCTTTTTATCTACTTAATAGACCAACTTTACAAAGTGATATATAGTTCTACGAGTCTAAAGTTCTAGGAATAATTAGAATGACAAACGCTTATATTTGCTTCCATTTTATTGATTAATAAAAGATAGTAAAGGTTTCCTTGTGGCATATAAAATATGCATAAGATTGTGAAACCAAATTTCTAATGTTAACAATAATTTTGGTATTAGATGTCTTTCTTTAAGAAAGAAAGGAGGATGCATACTATTATAATTTATAAGTACTAAATAACAATATCTTTCTTATTTCATTATTATAACTAAATAATTAAAATCTAGCCTTACCTTACAAATTCACATAATTTATTTGTTTATAGAGTGATTGTGTTATTAATAAGCTATTTAGTTTCTCAATTTATCATGATTTATTTTTTATTAATTATTGGTTTTTAGGTTAATGATAAAATAAATCCCAAACTTTACTCAATTTCACAATAGGCCAAAAAGGCTGATTAGCCCCTAACGTTTGCACCGATGTACAAAATAGCGCCTAATGTTTCACGTGTTCAAATTAAAGCTTGACGTTTGTAAAATGCTCAAAAAAAACACTAAAGTTTGGAAAATGTTCAAATTGTACCCTGACCACTAACAATGTTAGGGCACCATCAATTATCTGCTGACATAGTCTGAAAATATATAATGTGAAATTTATTTAATTTTGTGGACGTTGGACCCACCAGAAGCTTATGTGGAATTTTTTATGAAGGTGGTCCCGCCTCCAAGTAAAACGGTGTGTTTTATTTTGAAAAGGAGGAGACGTTGCATTTTGTTATTAAATGCAACGCTCCTACCTCAGTTTTGAAGAACAAAACATAGCGTCTCCTGTTGAAATGCCATGTTTTGTTGACACAACTCTCCTGCCTTAATGTCGTGTTTTGAAGAAAAACAAACACTTCTTCCCTTCTCCAATCCCTAATCTGCCATCTTCTTCATTTTCACACAATCCCTCATTTGTCTATAGTTATTTCTTATTTTTGTAATTGTGTTTTTCCTTATATGATTGTATCGTAATTATTTGTTATTGTTATCGCACACACCAAGCAACTCAACTCATAAGCTCTTCAGTTGTCTATATCTAAAGGATGACATTTCATTGTGGTAGGTCCATTGTTGTCTGCCTTTTATGTTTTGTATGGTCCCGTAAATCTACTTGTTTGTGTGCTTGTTTGTTTATGATTGTATGTTGTGGTCCCTTATGCTTGTTGTAGTGTTAGGAGTAAGTCATGGTCCCCTATGTTTGTTGTTAAAATTGGTCTAACAGTTTAGGCCTCACCAATTGCTAATAATGGCGTCATCAAAATATATGTTCTTGTGTATAAACAAGGGAATCAAAAACGAAAGTGTAAATACAAGTTTACTTTCATCAAGACATTACCAATTTCTCCTTGCTTATTGATTACTTACCAATAATCCTTGAAGGGTTTAGGAAGGATATAGTCATTTAGAATGCCTCCTCTATAAGAACATTTACAAACAGATCATGTCATCACTTGATTCTCAATAATGTTGAAGTTGTGCATTGGTTTGAGTAAACAAAGTTTAAATCCTAAAGCTGCAATAGTCACTTGACTAGTGATTAAGAATAGGCTCCAAACCAACGATAGATGGTTTGGGACATATGACCCTATATGTGTCCTATGCAAGCACATCAATTAAAGCAAGAATCATCTCTAGTTTGAATGCAACTACACTAAAGCAATTTGGAGTAGGATTATGGTTATGTTACAATTCTCTAACTAATCATTTAAATGAAGGAAGACGTTGAATGTGATCATAAGGTGTACTAGGTAGGGTACAGTGGATGGTTTGCTCATCAAGACAACTTTTACTATAGTCATTTACTTCGTATAGAGGGAAAGGAATAGGAGACTATACAAAGGAGTGGAAGAAGATAAACATCAGCTTGCAAAATAGATTGTAAACTAAATTTGAGTGATTTTCATTTAAAATTATAAACAAAGCTCAATTATTCAAGTAATGAGAATGAACTGGTTGTTGTAATATTAACTATAGCAGTTTTTTTTTGCCTTAAGTGTTTTCGTCACTGGTTAATATGACTCATTGTAATGGTGTACAATAGCTTTTGCTAGTTAAATATAATTACTTTCATTTTTCAAAAAACAAAGACACCACCAATTTCAACTGTGAATGATACATACAGATAAGGAATCTTCATTAGCATCAATGAGTTTTACACGAAAATAAAAAAGTAGTTTTGGAGTTTCAATGTAAACAAAACAATTTTAATCTTAGTGTGTAGTTCAATACAAACTAAATAGTTCTCTCATTTATATTCTTTTTCAATTCAAAATTATTTAACAGGATTGGAAAGAACTTAATGTGAATACTATGATTTGAATAAAGCAATAAGCTTGCTTTTGAATTATTTGATTGGATTTCCTCATATATTCATCATTTTCTTTATATACTACACGTTAAGTATCAATACAGTATGCATGTTATATATGGTCACTTATGAAACTACTATTAGTACTTTGAATCAATTAGAAATAATACATGATTTTTTAGTAAATAATAAAGAAAGGTGATTGGTTAAGAAGAAATGGTTCTCTTTGGCAGAGTTAGAGGAATAAGAAAAAAATTTGTTTCTTATTTTATTAAAGTTCTCAAGTGAGGTAATGGATATTACTAAATTAACTTTCATGTTAAAGGATAAACCTTCTATTATTATTATTGATCTTATCATCTTATAGATATAAGAATCTATAGCAGGTTTAAATTATATCAATTGGCATGCTTAAAAGTGTCCCTTTTCCATCTTTTATTATAAATTTTGTGGACTTCCTTACACTTTTTCTTAAGTTCATGATCTACTACAAGGATTAAGAAATTATCAACTTAAGATTAATTTCCTAATAGATCCTTTCCCTTAAGAAATTAAAGTTCATCTATTCCACTAAAAGAGACTAGCTTTCAGTGTTGAGTTTTAGAATTATTTGACTAACAAAACTTTGCTTAACATCTTTATGGAAAGAATGCTTAGGCTTCCCTTATTTTTTCATTAACAAAGATAACTTCACTTGATTTTATCCTTTTAAAAATTGGATTTTTTATCAATCTATTGGAAGTTTTTTTCTAAATGTAAATCTTCTTCTGCATGCAGAAAAGGAATAAATCAATCAATCAAATTTCAGGAGGCTTTATGAAGTGCCTCTTTAGGAGTTAAACTTCCATTTATCCACCTTTCTTTCTCTCGGTCCCACCCAGCAGGATATCGCTCAGCCAAAAAATTGAGCGCCCCTATGCGAGCCTTATTTTATTAGTAAAGTCAATCTTTGGCTCCCTAAAGACTAAAGAAATGGTCAAAAGTCAAATCACTAAGCAAAAGGTAAGAATTGGGCACCGGACAGGTTTAGAACAAGGGACGATGGGTTCCTACTCTGTTGATGAATCTGTTCTAGACTTACCAACCATATTATATTCATATTCTTCAGCTTTGACTTTGACTTCAGGGTATGCTCAACAGATGAATCCGCGAACTCAGATGCTTTATCTAATCCAGTTCTTTTTTTAGAAAATATATGCCAGTCTAAGCTCTCTTGCTTGGTATTTATTTTAATTATTTTTTACTAAATTTCAATGAAGCAACAAATGAACACTCTAGGAAACATGAAGTCCATTAAAGACTAAATTAATTAATTGAAGCCCCTTCATAAATAAGTAAGATGTTATCCTCTAATTGTATAATTATGCATGTAGTATCCATTATATTGTTGATAATATGATTTAAATGTATGCTTTTTGGTGATACACTGGCCTTTACATATTTATTGTGAATAGGTGTATGATGACCAAATATGGAAGCATAAGGTTGTGTTATAGTGGAAAGTTTGTTGTAGAGCCAGAGTTGAAATATGTTGATGGAGAATCAAATATTTTTTATAAAGTAGACCTAGATTTTGTTAGCTATAGGCAAATATATAAGATGGGGAAAGAGTTAGGATACCATCAAGTCAATAAAGCCTATTATAGGGAACTTAATTTTGAGATAAGTGAGTCTTTAAAGTTGATTAACTCAAATGAAAGTTGTCTAAAGGTTATCAATATGATGAAAATCCATGAAAGGATTAATTAATATGTAACCCACATATTAAACACCCCATCATTTGTACCTGATATATTGCCTATATCTGGAGGATAGGATAGAGATAAGGAGGGTGAGGAGGAAAGTTGTGGAGCTTCATAAGTGTAAATTGCATCATGTTTTAAGGCTTAGTTTGATATGTATTTAATTTTTAATTCAATCATTTAGCATGTGTTGAGGTTAGAATAGTGTTAGTTTGTTAATTATTTATGTTTTAAGGGTTTTATGGGTTAGTTCAAGTCTTTGAGCTTAAATATTATATTTTTGAGGTCCCTTGATGTATTTGTTAGTGTTTCAGGGTCAACATTGAAGAACAGAGAAGTTTCGGAGACATTCGAGCTTAAACAATAGCCCACAATCATGGCACAATAGGCCACGATATTAAGAGAAGCCCAAGACATGGCCCACGATCGTGGCTTGCATACTACGATCATGACAGAATGCTCAGATGTGGCACACGATTATGACCTATAGGGCCACGGTCATGGCTTGCATCAGGCAGACATGCAGATACTCAAAAACAAAAAGTTTTGACGGATTTTTCAGACCTTTCAAAAATCAAAAAACCCTAAGGTTGCTCATAACACAAAGGATATTTAAAGAAAAAGACAAAGAGACAAAGAGAGAAAGAGAGAAAGAGGAGCTTTTGCATCAGCCACTTTTGATAAAGAATTCATCGGGAGATTGAGAAAGAGAAGAAGGAATAGAGAAATGGAGATGAAGCTGACTCGATGTACTTCCCAAACCAGGAGTTTCCCGAGGTCGCTACCTCCCATCATCCGTTTAGATCGTATTTCCTATTTATTTTTAGTTTTATTATTGTATAGAATTGGAATAACAGTTTGATGATAGGATTTTTGAATGTTGAGAATGTTCTAAACTCACCTTCGGATTTTGATGTTTGAATTAATGAAATCTGATTGTTTATGTTTTATTGGATTTATTGTGATTTAATTCAGCAATTGCATAATTTGATAATAAACTGAGAAGGTGAATCGAATGAAAAATAACTAAATTGGACTAACGAGAGTTAGGTGATTTAATAGAATAAGAATTAAATTAAATTAATAAATTGTACGAAGAGAGATCTTATATAGGTTTCCGATAGTTTATTATACAAATTCAGAACTAATTAGGGTTTTGGATAGGGTGTTAATTGAGAGATTGCAACTTCCATAATTTAATTATGGTTTATGATCGTCTAGAATCAATAATCCGATAATTTATAATCAATAATCCGATAATTTATAATCAGTTAGGTTAGTGTTAAATGTAACATCCCGTTTCCACATTAAGGGTTAGAAGCCTGCATTTCTGTAAATGAGAAATAGCAATGAGAGGTTAGAAAAATGCATTTCATACTTATGCATAATATTAGCATACACACATATAAATTTGATTATTTTGGAAACATAAAAATGATTGTTTATGCACTCATTTCACATTTTTTTGGTATAAATGATTTTTTTATTAAAGTGATTATGATGTGAATAGTGAATGAAATGTCTTGAAAATTGATTGGTGAGTATAAATATTGGTCTGGAATTTTTTCTGAACATTTGGGAAATTTTTTATATTTATGAGTAATTTTGGAATAGGAAAAATGTCAAGTGGCAAGACAATTAATAAATGGTAGTATAATTGAGTGTCAAATGGCAGTAGAATTATTGATAAGTGACATTAAGATTTAATGATAAGTGTCATAGAAAATTAACAGACAATTGGATTAGAAATTGGAGACAAATGGACTAAGTAATTAAGTATTAATTAGCATTTCAAGAAGGAGACATTAGCATAATTTTAAGTGGAAGATGTCATGACACACCAAGTTTTTAAAACCCATGTTATATGCCCATTTGAAAGACATCTTCGTTGTCTTTCATTCTTACTAAACACTCTCATCTTCTTTATTGCTTCTCCATCTCACAACACTCTCTTCTTTACTCACGACCATCTCACCAACCTTCATCACGTTGAGTTCTTGCCATCCTACACTTGCCACTACAAGACTATTGTTATATCCTTCTTCTTGTCACTAAAAGACCCAATGTTTTCCATCTTGTTCTTGGAAGATTAATGATCGTGTATCATGGAGGAGCTAGGTTTACGTGTGATTGAAGAAGATTGCGAGCTAAAATAAGTATCTTGATGATCTTTATAAGTTATTGTAAAGAAGACAAATGTGATGATGTTTTGAGATTAAATGATAATGAAAATGGAGTTTATTTAATACCACATCGTAGAAGAATAAATGGACATATTCATGTCATATTTTTGTGTTTATGATGAATAATAGTTTCAGGAATGATTGATAGAGTAACTGGTGTAAGAGAGTGTGCAAAAATGTTGATGAATGAGTGGTGAGCATTGAAGAATAAATATATATGTATATGTTCTGTTTTCATATAAATGATAAATAATCAATTATGTATTGCTTTATAGATGATTAATAATGAAATTGGTGTTTGAACGCAAGTTGATAGTTGACAAAAGAAAAGAATGTGTATATGACCTAATTTGTGTATGGGATGAGTGCAGTAAATTGATGGATGAATACATATGCTTATGTTCTGTTTTAAGAGTATGAAAACCATGAGTTATGAGTTATTATGTAGATGTTATAAGTTGTGAATTAAGTTTATAATGAAAGTAAAATTTATGTTAACAAAGATGATGATTTATGTCCTTGAAATGAGAAGGACTTGGATGTTACATTAGACATAAAATGAAGATGTGAATGATGATGATAAAATGTGTTGAAACTATTATGAATGTATGGATACTTGGATATCCTGTTTTTGAATATAAGATGAACAATGATTTATAATGTGTTTAATAGATGTTTTTGAGTTAAAATGGAGATGAGAATGAAAAGGAAAAGAAGTAGAAAAGATAGAATACATATATATATATGAGGTGATGAGCATAGTATGAAAGAGTGAGAAATCTGGAAAAGTATAGAAAATGGGGTAGGCCACAACCGTGGCAAGGCTTGGAATGGCCAAAAACATGAATTTTTCTTCTTTAAAAGAGGTTTCAAACAACAAGTGGTTAGGTGTTTTCCTAAAATGCATTTAGGCTTAAATTAAGCTTGAAATGAACCTAATTTGATGATGGATTAAGTGTCTAAATATATGACATGCTTAGGGTGATAATTAAGGTTATAACTTAAGCATGGATGATTTATATCAATGAGACAAATTCTGGAAAATTAGAGAGATTTTAGAAATGAAAGTGAACTTATAAAGGATGATGTGATTCAAAGAAAATGAGCAATATGTATTAAGTAAGAGTGAATGAGAACTTAGATATTATGTGATCTTACAAAGCTAGAAAAGAAATGATGAATGATTGAATTATGATATTAGATTAACCAAGTTCTTTGATCTAAGAACCTAAGTGCAAGCTTGATACACATAAATGATGATGCCTAAATAATCAAAAGATGTGAATTAAGGATGAATACCTGGAATAGTCAAATTTATCATGCATTATACATTACACATATACATATGTATATAATTGAATGTTTATGTGATTGTGCAAATTAGTAATGTGTGTGCAATGTGTGTATTGCATGAAGTTGATACAAAGGATTGAACGTCAACGCCCAGATGTTTCCGAATCATGGAAGCAAATGCTAATCTTGAGTGTACTATGAGTTGACCTACATGTTCTTAAATTAATTGATTGTCCTATTTTAAATTTCTGTATTGAATTATTACTAATGTGAATGTGATTGAGACCCTGCTAGACATTAATAGTCTAAGGATTTTGATAAATATGATTGCATTAGAAGTGCTTCATTGAATGTCAATGGGAAAGAAATAAGTGATACTCAACATATTTGTTGAATGCCAGACTTAGGTTCGATGATATGTGAAAGTGAATATAAGTGACTGATTGATTTATGGGATTTAGGCATTCCACTACTTAAATTCATGAATAGATAAAGGCCTTTGTGACCGAAGTAGCCACTAAAAAAGAGCTTAAAGCTCAAAATGTAATTAAGAGCCAAAGGTTCAATATATATAATGAGCCTTATATCTCTAACGGATACAGGACAGTTATTAATGAGCCCGATATCCACAATGAATATGGGACAATTAAAGGCACTCGGTCACAACAATGTGACAATTGAAAGTGAGTCTCATGAGCATTGCATATATATTTGATATGTGTGTGTGTTAAATGATCACAGTGAATTGTTTCAATTGATCTTAATGAGAAATATGAATTAAGTGAATATAAAGTGTATGTGATTCAACATGATGATTAGTAAAGTGATGTGTATTATGTTATTATGTGAATTGTTATGTGATATATGTGAGCCATCGAGGATGGTCCGCTCACTAAGTTCGTAAAACTCACCAAAATTGCAATGTTGTCTTTCAGGTTCAAGGGATACCCAGTTAGACCAGTTGGAGTATAACCACTGCATTCAAATAAGAGATAAAGGCTAGGATCAGTTCGCATCTGCATATGTTTTCTATTTTTTTATATTAAAGAATGTATTTCGTAAATACTGTACCATGTGTGTGTGAATAATTCTGTTATGTAATGACTTTAAGACTGGAAGTGCTTTGTAATAGTAATGGGCCCAAATGATTACCGCAATTTTGATGATATGTTTATTGTTTGTAACACTTATGACTAAAAACATTTATGAATAAAATGGGCCGAAAATGATTATTGGTTTTCTGAAATTGTGTGTGATGTTCGAAAAAAAATTTTGAAATGAGTTTGACTGACTGACCTAGCACACCACCCTCATAGAGTATGTTCTCGAATACCGTCGATTTGTTTGGGGTTATGCACTGTGAGAGTGGGGTGCTACAGAGTTGGTATCAAACCTAGACTAGAATCTTACATGTGTATTTTTCAAAATATATGTCAAGGTATATGCATTTTAGACATGTCATAGCATGCAGTGGTAACCGATCCCCAATTTAAGTCACATTGACATGAGTCACATGCATGAACATCTATTAAGAGTTTAAGCCATTAGAAGCAATGAGAAGGGTGATGATCTATCAGAATGTAAGAAATTGAGGGCTTATGGATATCTAAAAATAAGAAATACTACATGGTTTGATATGATAGACAAAGATTCAGTGCATTTCTACT
>JAOQMS010099370.1:0-18639 GCA_027563885.1 Erythroxylum longipes | reverse complement strand
ATTTATGCTACTCGATTGTTCTTCCTGTTTCTTGTCCTTTCTTTTTCTTTTCTTTTCAACACTTTTTTTCATTTTTTCATACATGGAAGAACTATGAATACAAAAACAGCTAAATACATTGTAATCCACAGGCAGAAATATACTCAACTCAACTCGAATTTTTTTTTAACACAATCCTAACTAATGTATTACTTAATACTTTACTAGGCTTGTGAAAAGGGTAGGATAATGGGGTTAAAGTTTTAAAATTTCGGGTGTTTTCAAGGAACAAAAGGTTAAGGATCAAAAGTGGGTAGCAAGGGATAATTAACGGGTTGGTCATTTAAGCCAAGGGTTAATAAAAAAATGATATAGATCATCTCTATTAAGCATGCATCCAGTACACTCAAACCGATTCAAAGCAAGTTCTAAAGGTAGTAACCTATGAAAGTACACTCAACAAAGAAATGAAATGACTATGGATGGAGTCATATGTCTTAATCCTCACTTTAGCTCAAATGAAGACTCATTATGTATCTCTACACTACCTCATTGTTCAAATGTCAAATTGTGACTAAGCTTATGTAACCAACTACTTTTGATTGCTCTATCTGGTTCACTGTCTACTCAAGTAGCCTAATCCGAGCTCAAGCATGCATTCAATCTAATTCCAACTACATGATAGAATCTCATGGAAATATTTTTCTAAATGACTCAAGTGTAATTCCATTGCTAACACAAAGCACATACAAAATGCCTAAACATGGATCCTATTCAACATAATGTAAAAGAAAAAAATGCAAGTAAGACTTTTGATGTCACCTCCCCACACTTAAAGGTCACATTGTCCTCAATGTGACAAGTCAACAACCAAATAAAGCGAAATGACATCAAATCATACAAAAATGAAAACAAACCAAAAAAAGAAATTAAAACAAACGAATGATGTTAAAGCAACAGAAGATACTGAAGTCAAACCAAAATTAAAGAAATTAGAACTAAACAAAAGATATAGCACGCAACCAAATGATATGAAACCAAATACACATGAAAAGAAATGCAATCACACACAAGACATAACAAAAATTAAAAATTTAAAGGGTAAGAAAAGCTTATTCCAAAGATGGTGGTGACGGTGACGGTGACGGTGTAGGAGCTTCGAAATTGTTCCTCCGACAGAAGTTGAGGAACCTTCTCTTTAAACTACGTTGCTCCTTGTGAACCTGCCGCATTTGAGTGCCGAGTTCATCGAGCTGAGAGGTCATCTATTGTTGATTTGCGGCTATTTGGTCGAGAATCGATTGATATTAATTAGCCACGCCTAGTTCCCTCGGTTCCTCTGCTACCGCTTCCTCCTCTGGTTCTGTAACTGCTCTGGATATGGAGGGTTGGTCTACGGTTGCCCTAGTACCCCTCCTGATCCTCACTACAGTGCACATATGAGGATTGAGAAGTTCCATAGATTGGACTTCCACAATCTCAGCGCGTCTCAAATAAACTATATCAAACATGTCGTGGGGAGCAATATGCAGATTCTCCATATTAACATTATAAAATGCACCCAAAGCAGAAGCAATATGGGCCATCCCAAAAGACGTATTTATTTTAGTAATCATACTTACTAATGATCGAAAAATTCTATAAGGAGTGTTGATTTTAATCTTTTTGTCCATGCACCAAAAAAAGAAAAGCTCTTTAGCAATGCATTTATTGATTTCCGTTTTGTTGAACATAGTCAGGCATATAAATTTATGTAACAACAAATGTTCAGTACTCCTAATCAGAGAGTTCGGTGCATTATGTGAATCAAAATGGGTTTCACCCATGAGAGTGTTCCAATAAGAATCAACATCAAAATCAGTATGATCATCTAAAACTTTTATATTCGACATGTTAAACAGTTCACGCATGATAGAGTAATTGAGTTTAAAAACATTGCCACCTAGCCTAAACCAAAACAAATCCATCTTAAAGTTATATCTAACTGTAGTAAAAAACTTTAAAGATATAATGGCAAAAATGTGCACGTCATACCGAACAAATATATTCCACCCTATGTTCGCAGCTAGTTATTCAAGTTGACATCTCACTCTTATGTTTTCTAGCATATTAAAATCAAAATAACTAGGAGTAACTATTGCTTTACTCCTAAATTCACAAAAACGCATACCTTCTTATTCCAAGTAAATCGAAAATGGGGCCTGATAGGCGGCTGCTAAGTTAGGTTTCCCTTCATTGGAAACTTGAAGGCGGAGCTTGTCTATCGGTTGCCTAACCCTCATTGTCCTTGGTGGAGCCACTGTTCGAAGAAAATCTACGAAAAATGAAAGAGAGTGAAATTCATATTTTAGAGAGAGAAAATAAAATCCCACCTAAATCCTTATGTTTATAAATGATTAATGCATGAAAAGAGTGAAGGAATGTAAGATTAATGGAAAGGAATGAAGACAATACCAAGAATATAGATAAAAAAATGAGGAGTTTTAGAGAGTGGGAGGAGAGAAAATTGTATTCTAGAGAGAGAGGGAGTGAAATTTTTGAAAGATGAATGAGAGAAGAAAAGGGGGAAAATTTTAAACCCCTCTCAGATGGCTCTCAATTCTCACGAGCGTGGGATTCCTCTCCAGAAGCTCTCTGGAAAGGATTTCCATGTCCGTAGGAATATCCAAAATTCCCACAAGCGGGGTATTCCTCTCTAAAAACTTTCTGGAGAGGTTTCCCAAGTCCGTGAGAATCACCATCAGAATTCCCACGAGTGTTGATAGTTTCTGAAGAGAAAACCCACATCTGTGGGAATCATCACAATTCCCACGAACGTGGGAATTGGTGATCCTCACACTTTCAAACCTTCTTTTAAGCTTATTTTCATCCTCCACGATCCCAAAACCTACAAACACATCAAGATACTATCATCAACAAGAAATTTGAAAAGAAAATAAATTAGAATCCAAACAAAATCAACACAAACATCAATCAAATCCAATTCAAACATGATCATAACTAAGGAATTCAAATGAATGATTAATTGAACAAATACAAACAAAGGTAGTTGACTCCCATGGGTTGCCTCCCATACAACGCTTCTGTTACCGTCGGTAGCTCGACTCTCTTTCTTACTCATGGTGGTTCAAATGACCGGAATGATAGCGGTGCATAAACTGATCTCAAACTTTGTACTGGAGCTAACTTATTCTGAGCTCCACTATCATTATTGTTTTCCTTTCTTTGCCTTCTCCTATGCTTTCATTTTTTCCTGAATGCATTTTCAGGGTCCTTAATATTTTCCCATCCCCCTTGGAGTCCAGGTTCTTTGATGTCTGTCGGGGGTAGAGTACGACGATAATTCTTCTCTGACACCTTGAATGTTAACTGCTCCTTCCCTACTCTTAGTATTAACTTGCCCCCGTCAACATCAATAATTGCACGATCAGTAGCCAGAAACAATCGCCCAAGAACCATCGGAGTTTCTTCATCTTCACTAATATATAATATATAAAAATCCATGGGAATGATGAATTTATCAATTTCTAGCTGCACGTTCTTGATGATCCCCTTCGATAAATGTACCGTCCTGTCAGCCGTTTTCACTAATTTCTTAGTCATCTCTGGCTCTTCTAGACCTAACTTCTGAATGAACAGGTACAGCATCATGTTGATACCTGCTCCTAAATCTGCAAATGCTCGATCTATCTTAACTCCATTTATACTACATGGAATGAAAAAGTCTGCTAGGTCTTCTTTCTTCTGTACTACATGAAACCTTTCCCCTGATATATGATTGATAACGTCTTCTTTCAACGACCCCTTTAGCATGAGCTTTGTCTGGAGTTGATTTGTTATGTCTGTCATCTTACTTAAGTCCCCTTCCTTAGAATTTCGAGCTACTTCACTTGAAGATGGCTTCCATTGAGCAAAATTTTGATGTGGAAGTCTAAGCTGAAGTTCCTTAATCGGCTCACTTACGGGTCCACTCGGAAAGACTTTCGGCACTATTTATTCTTCTTGCTTATTTCCATCTTTCTCCCCATGTTTGCTTTCTTTTTTCTCAATCTGAGTAATAGCCATGATTCTTTCCTTCAGATTCACCTCAATATTGCTTGGTAGACTATTTGCATTTCATGAAGATAAAGCGTTAGCTAGTTGGCCTACCTGAACTTCTAGATTGTGGATGGATGATGCATGATTCTTCAAAATCTGATCGAATTTTGCTTCCATCCCCTTCTAATTTTCCTCCTGGCTTGTAAGCATGCTTTTATGATTCTCTTCTTGTGCTGTCGATTTGGACCCAAAAACCTCCATCATCTTATCCATTTTGCTTTCCAATGCTCCAATTCGATCTTACTAAAATCCTGGTGGTCCTTGTGGTCTTTATTGGCAACCTGCATTATTGTTACTCCAAGAAAAGTTCAGGTCGTTTTTCCAACCTCGATTATATATATTCGAATATGGGTTATTAGCTGTTCTGTTCTGCTAGCTCCCAATAGGAAACAATCTACTAAGCTGTGGTTATTCTCCCCACATAGCTCATATTATGCTTGTATTGCCTTTACTGCTGAGGTGGATGCTTCTTGTATGTTTTTTAGCTGCTTTGTCAACGCTGTGATTTAAGACTGCAAGGCAGTAACTGAATCAATTGGTATCATACCTTTTTGTTCTTCTATCCTTGTCTACTCCTCTAGCTGGACCATATGCAGCTGTTGCTTGCAACTCCTCCAATAAATCATGAGCTGCTTCCACTGTCTTCCTTATTAGTGAACCTCTGGTTGCTGCATGAATTGTGCCCCCTTATACTTGAGTTCACTTTATTATAGAATGTTTGAAGTAGAAATTCCTTCGGAAGGTTGTGATGTGGACAGCTCCTCTTAAGTTCCTTAAATCTTTTTCAAGCTTCGTAGGGCTATTCTCCATCACTTTGCTAGAAATTGGTTATCTCCTTGATAATCCTCGTCGTCTTTATCAATCAAAAATATCTGGCCGGAAATGCTTGGGCGAGTTGTTCCCAAGTTATGATTTGGCCTGGATTCAAAGAATTTTATCATGCTTTAGCCCGATCCTTCAACGTGAATGAAAATAATCGCAGCTTCACTGCATCGTCAGACATTCCACTGAATCTAAATGTGTCATAGATCTCCAAGAAATTTGCAATGTGGGCATTCGAATCTTCATTGGATAGCCCGTAGAACTGCATACTATTTTGAAGAATGTTGAGTAGTGCCAGATTTATCTCAAAATTATTCGTTTGAACTATCGGCCTCGCCACTCCTTGAGGACTACCCTGGCCTCACGAAATCCAGGAGTGTCCTTTCCGGTCCTCCTTACTCTCCTTCTTTAGCTATATCTTGATTTGAGAAATTTAGATGCTTTACCTTTCTTATTTCTCTTTTGTGCTTCTTAATGTCAGTAAATTCATCCTTTATAGCTTCTTTTGTCCTTCGTGTATTCCCTGTATTCATGCACCTGCAAATACACAAGGAAAAGTATCAAAACTCTTAAATCAAAGTAATCTAAATCAAACACGATGTTCAACAATCAATCCCCGGCAATAGCACCAAAAACTTGTTGATGGTAAAACGTATCTACTTGTTTTAAACTCAAAAATTGCAAGTGCACGGGTTGCGACCTGTAGTAAAAGAGCAGATATCAATCCCACAAGGATTGATGCCTAGACACTGCTTAATTTAGACATAAGTTTGTTTAAGAAACTAAATTATAAAATACAAATAATCTGAAAAATTAAATTAAATTAAAATTAAAAGAGACTAATGTAAACAATGGATAAACCGCAATTGCAGAAAAATCTGAATTCAAGAATCTAAATGCTAGAGATTACTTTTATCCTTACTTTGTCTCCCTCCTATTTTATTGATTGAATTATGCCTCACCCTAGATTTTTGAATGTACTAATTACCATCTCTCAAAGTGTAACTATTTTTCCCTAATCAAATTGACAGGAATTGATTGAACGATCTCTCAAGCTACCCAATGACTAGACCGATTCGACTAGTTTTTAAGCTATCTTATGGGTGATTGATACACTTATATTTTCATATATCTTTAGGACTTAATTCAGATTCATTACGTTCATTTTACATTCATCTATATCTTGTTTATCATGTCTTAGCATTATTTAGGTTTCGTTGACGTAAAATGAATAAATGAAATAAATAAACTTGAATTGAACTATTTTTGGGTTTCTGGCAAACTTGACCTTTAGTCATTATGGGATTTTTATTTCGAGATTGGTTTGGCCAAAAATTTTGAATTTCACACTAGACTCATTGACAATTTTTTTCGGAAAATTTTCAGATTTTTCTGAGCTGGAACTCAGGAGAAAAAAAATCCCAAAGTTTGCATCATATTTTGGATCCCCAGAATGACCTTTCGATGATGTTTCAATCATAACTTTTGACTCAGATGGTGAAATTTAGTGATTAGATTGAAGCTAACTTAAAGACAAATCTACTAATAAAATTTGAGCTCCTGAATAGTCACTATTTGATTTTTATACACAGTCGAAATTGACCTTGGTGTATTGTCAAAAATGCAGTTCAAAGCTAACAAAACTTTAATCGATTTTCAAAGCACTTGGATGACATGGAACGACTCCATTGGTTACTTAAAGATGACTTGATGTCCACCTCATCAAGCCACGCCACTTTGGCTGTCTGGTTAAGCAGAGGCTGAAGAGTTGTTGCGACCTTTGTCAATTGACGTGAAGAGGAGGAATTCGTTTCCTAGTTTGCCTCTTAATTAGGTCAGCCACATCATGATAGGAATGAGATATATATACGACTTTGGTCTCTAAATCTAGGCGTCTTTCGTCTGGATTATTCTTCATACTTCCCAACCACACTCCTTTTTTTTAATCTTTTCGAAAGGAACGCAATTGTCTTAGACCATTCAGTGGTAACAACATTTTACTAGGTATGTGTGGCTAAGTTTGTATTTCAATTGTGAAGGGTAATACCCTTCGAACCTATATTAATTCATGAGGATTTAATCTTAATCGATTCTTATGTTCATGATTTGCAATCATGTGTTTGAATTCTGGCACTTTAATGACTGAATTGAACTCGTAAATCTTAAAATCTGGAATTAAGATTTATAAGGGATTTTTGGACACTATTCGATTAATTGATCGTAGTAGTTGCCAAATTAATTGATTTATAGCTAGGTTATTGGCAATAGTTGTCAAACTTTCTCTGAGAGAATTTGAACATTATCTTAAACTAATGATAGTAGTTGTCGAAGTTTTCAAGGCAAGATCATTAAACTGACTATAGTAACGCTCGTACGCGACATAAGTGGATTAGTAGTTATGAATCCTATGATTGTTTGTGAAGATTTATTTTCTTAGTAGTTAAGAAGCATAAAATTAGTAAGTTAGTGATCCTTTGATTATGTAAAGACAATGCGCGAATAATCCCTCGAGTTCGATGAATGAATTAATTGGTTTTGTTGGTGAAATCCTTTGTAATTGAACTTTCCATAATTCTATTTTTATCCTAATCTTTCAATTCTGGTTTCTTTTGAATTTTGATTTAGCACTTGTTTAATTTCGTGTTCTTTAAATTCTGAATTTCCAAGATCAAACCCCCTAATCATTTATTTTCATGCATTGGTTTGAGTTTAATTTAGTTGATTTCATTTGGTTTTTGTTTGCGTCAAATCTGATTCTGTTCGTGTTAGATTATCTTTTGATTTCTGTTTTTCGTAAACTATTTTTGTTTTCTGGTTTAGTTAGTAGTTTGCATTCGATACTTAATCATTTAGGTTAGATTGCATTTTAGATATTAAATTTTTGTTCCATTTCTATTTTTGTCTTGGTTTTCGTGAAAGAAATTTCGTTGACAAGTTTGACGACAGTTAGCATTCCATTATCAGATCATTGAGGGAACGATCCCTACTCCTACTACTTGTTATTCATGTAGGTTTAATTTGCAAGTGTAACAACACCTTGTCAAATTTTGGTGCCGTTGCCGGGGATCTATCTAACGGTTTGCTAATGTATATTTCAGCATGCTTTTGTTATTTGTGTTTGTTTTGTAGGTTGCATGTCCAACAGTTCTGAGCAAGAACTTTCAGACGGATTAATCGAGCAATTCTATAAAGAGCAATCATTCTTCATCAATCAAACACCTCCGCGATCACCGTTCCTTGAACCGTGCAAGTTGCGTAAATTGAAGGAGGAAGAACTTTCGAGCTTTTTTATACCTTTTCCAGCAGCCGGAGCATTCCCAAATAGAATTTGCAAATACGGCAATCAATCCGCAGAGAACATTGAAAGAGCTTGCTGCTCCTAACCTTGACAACCAGCCTTTGTGTATTAATGTAGAGCATGCTAATTTTGAATTAAAGTCTGGTTTTATACATTTCTTGTCTGGTTTTAATGGTCTTGCAGGAGAAGACCTACATGTGCACCTCAAGGAGTTTCATATGTATGCAATGGAATGAAACCGAAAGGGGTGGACGAGAATTTAGTTAAACTAAAAGCCTTTCCTTTCTCATTGAAAGGTTCAGCCAAGGAGTGGTTGTTTTCGATTCCCCCTGGTTTGGTAACGCAATGGAACAATTTGAAGCACATGTTCTTGTAGAAGTACTTTCCCGCTTCACAAGCTGCAAATATTCGGAAAGAAATTTGTGATATAAGAATCTCATCTCACTCACTATTTTGATTTACTGTAAGAGGACAAATAAGAACAACAATCATCAAAGACACTTCATTCAATCCAATAAAATATGAGTTTTGACAAAATAATTCAAAAGTAATCACTAATATAAAATTAGCCTAACATGGTCTCTATAACATCATCAACAATCAAATAAACCATTTTTACAAAGAAAGGAAGAAATCAAAGTGACAGAAAATTGAATATAAGACTCCTCTTCTTTGCCAAAATCTGGAATTTCGGTGTTGATGTGTTATTTTGCCCAATCTTGATGATGATCCTTGTCTTAAATCCTTCCTCGATGCTCCAAACATGTGTTCTTCATCTAAGGATGGTGTTTTTACAGGTGGGTGTCGTCCCCCTGAAGATGGAGGCTTAATGATGTTTTTATAGTCCAAAAATCCTAGGTTTAATGAAGCCTCGTAGATTGCCTCGAATTACAATTCCCACGCCCATGGGAATCTACAGGATCACCACGAGCATGGGAGAACCACTCTTTATTTTTGTTGTGATTTCCCACATCTGTGGGAATTTGCCTGATTCCCACAAACATGGGAATTTGTCCCAGATGAACTCCTCTTGTCTTTTCTTCTTTAATCTCTTGTTCATCCTCTAAGTTGCTCCCCCTTATTTCCTACACAAAAGTAATCAATTCTTATCCTCAATTAGCATCAAACACATAATAACAACACTAAAAATCAAACTTTCTGGAAACATGTAAAATGAATCCTAAACTAGAACAACAAACAACAATTATGCTAGAAAACACATGCTAATTACATATAAAAAATATCCTAACGCACACTATCAGATATACCCATCCATTATGTCTATTTTCATGCAAGAGCTTCTTTCTTTTAGATGTTTCGAGTGTTTGATAATAATTAACTCCACATGCTCATCACCAATCTGAAGAAGAAATTTGCCTTTATAAACATATATGAGTGCTTTTCTAGTGTTCATGAAGGTCGCCCAAGAATTAGTGGACAGTTCTCATTGAAATCTAATATGATGAAATCCCTAGGAAAAATGAACTTGTCCACCTTTAGGATAAGATCCTCCACCACGCCAAATGGTTTCTTTATGGATCGATTTTTCAACTCAATAAGCATCGAAGGTGGCTTCACATCGCCAAACCCTAATTTCCTAAAGATAAAAAAAGGCATAATATTTATACTTGCGCCTAAGTCACATAAAATACTTTTTCAAAATCTAACTCACTAACCATACAAGTAGGGGTGGGCAAAAAAATCAAAAAAATCGAACCGACCCGTAAAACTGAAGAAACCGGGCCAAACCAAACCGCACCGGAGTGAAGGATGGTCGGTTTGGTTTTGGATATTGAAAATCCCGACTATATCGGTTCGGGTGTGGTGTAGGCAAAATTTTTTCCAAACCAACCCGAACCAAACCGATTAACTAAAAACAAAAAAAAGTTTGTATTTTTTTATACTTCTAACTCTAGGTATATAAGGTAAGTTTGCAACTTTGCAAGTATGACAATCACCCAATAGGTCCTAAAATGAAATAAAAATGTTGGACATGTACTAAAATTGACCCAAATTTTAAGTCCTAAGATTATGGCCCAAACTGATAGAAATAACCGAACCTAACCGAACCGCAAGGCAAACCAAATTTTTGGTTTCATCTAATATTCGGTTCGGTTCAGTTTTCTTATCGGATAAAACCGATTATTCGGTTCAGTTCGGTTCAACAGCAGAAAACCGACCGAACCGAATCGTGCCCACCCCTACATAAAAGGTATTGTAAAGCTTCTAGGATCCTTCAACTTATATGGCATGTGTTTGGTGATAATAAGGCTATAAATTTCAATTAGTGCTATCATTTTATCTTCCCAAGTTCGCTTCTTTGTTAATATGTCCTTAAGGGACTTTGCGTACTTAGGTATATGTTTCAATGCCTCTATAAAAGATAAATTAATTTGCAAAGTTTTCAACTTCTTTATGAACTTTGCAAAATATGTGTCTAGTTTGATCTTTATTCATCATTGGAGAAATGGAATCTTGTATGAATATGGCAGAGGGGCAATATAAGGAGGGTACTCATTCATTTTTACATCCTTCTTCTTCTAGGTGGTTTCAGATTGTTTCTCCGCTAATTGCTCCAACTCTTTACCACTTATGAGTGTGATTTCCTTAAATTACTCTTTGGGTTTGCTTTAGCATTACTTAGAGGACTCTCCACACTTCTTGTAAATAACACATTTACCAGTTGGCTCATTTGGACCTCTAAGTTATGAATAGATAGGGATGGTTTTTAATTGTTCAAAATTCCCTTCCATCCTCTTTGGGCCTCATCTATGCTTATGATCTTCCCTTCCAGCCTCTTATGAGCTTCATCCATACTCATGAGCTTGTCTACGATACAGTTGACAGTTATTAGCATTGGAATTATTTTGTTGAAATCCATGTGGCCTTTTATTCTACAATTGGTTACCCACATTGTTTGACCAAGAAAATTTTTGTTAGTTCCTTCACCTAGGGTTGTAAGTGTTAGAATAATGATTGTTTCCTGCTTCTTGATTGAATTGTGTTTCTATATAGTTGAGTTGCTTCGTATTGTTATTTTGCATTAAAAAACAATAAGCAATAATATGATTAAATTGTCCATATAACTTGCATCCTTGCTGAATTACTCTAACTGGAGCAAATGAAGAGGCTTACAGACTGTTTAGTTGTCTTATTAAGTTATCGATCTCAATGTTCATTTCTTCCATTAAATCTACATCAATGACTCCCTTATAATCTTGGAAAGTTGAATATCGTCTACTTCTGTCCAACATCCTAAGACAGTTGTTGTTTTCCATCTCTTCAAGCAATTCCTTCGCTTCCTCAACTATCTTCTGCACAAGAGATTCTCTAGAAGCTGCCTTTATGGTGCCCCTTATAGGTAGGTTAACTCTATGATAGAATGTTTGCAAAGGAAATCCCTTTGGTAAATTATAGGGAGGACATCTCCTTTATAAGTCCTTGTAACTCTCTCACACTTCATGTATTGACTCCTAGTCATTTTATTAGAAATTTGTGATCTCCTTTATTAATCTAGTTGTCATTGTTAGTAGGAAGTACTTATCTAAAAATGCACGCACCATCTACTCCCATGTCATAATGTTTGTCAGGTTTAAGGAATGATACCATGTTTTGGCTTTATCCTTTAGGGTAAAAGGAAAGAGCCTCATCCTAACAACATCTTTCAACATATTATTATATCGGTTTCATATCTCCAAGAAGTTTACTAAACATGAATTAGGATCCTCGTTCGCCAGCTAGTAGAATTGTATATTGGTCTATAACATTTCAGTAAAGCTGGTTTTATTTCAAATAAGGTTGGCAACGGTGGTCGAGTGATGTCTTGTTGCGCCGCGTTGAACGCTGATGTCAACAAATCCATTAAGGTTCGGTGCTAGTCTCTTTGATTAAATTATTCCACCACTGTTTGATTGATCTTCTCTTGGCAACTCGCTCTTCGAATTGCACATTCTTTTCTCGTTATATCAAGTGCTAAAGTTTCTTCGATCTTGTTTGAACTCCAAGTAATTCTTATGTTCATATAGTAATAAGGAAACAAGAATGGTGAAAATTTCCTTAGATCAAAGGAATTCAAAACATCCTAATCTAAATCCCCGACAATGGTGTTAAAAACTTAGTGAGAAGGTTTTACCTCTAATAAAACTTCCAATATTTGCAAGTATACGGATCATAAACTTATAGTATTAAAGGTGTCGATCGCATAAGGAAATGGTTAAAACTAAGTGAACCTAACTTTTTCTAAGGTAGTGAAATATGAATTAAATGAAAGTAAATAACATAAATTAAAGCAATAAAATAAAATAAAATAAAATAAATAATCAACTAACAATTAAGCTGCCGCAATTATGTAAGGATGACTAATGATAAAGGCTTAGGATTTATTCTTTTGATGTTTTGTTCACTTAACCACTATTGATTCAATTAGGTGATGATCCTAGATTTTCTAAAATTCTTATTCTTATATAAATTTTGTGTAATTTCATCCTCGCACTAGTTTATACTATCATTTCATCCTCATTTTTATTTCTTAATTAAGATGGGAATTGGGAAAGTTTATCATTGGTCTAGTGATGGTGGTAGATTGCATAATATTTTAGGGGTAGTTTAGTATGTGTTTAGTTGTTAAATTGAATATATAGTGCATGCTTAGGTTAAGATTATGTTGTTTAGTTAGACATTTGTGTTTTGAGTGTTTTATGGGTTAGAGTATTGTTGATTGCAAAACCAATTCACTAGTTTTACGCTCAAAATCACAAGTATACGGGGTGTAACTTATAGTAAAGAACATATATACATTCCTAAAAGATTGTGTTTAGACGTTACTTAATTCAGGCTGATTCACTTGAGAACCAATTTTAATGAATGTAAACTGACAAAATTAAACTAAATCAAACAACTAACAATGAACAAATGATAAAGCAAAAGTGCAGAAACTTGGAATTCAAGATTTAATAATTAGAGATTACTTTTTCCCTATCTTATCTCCCTCCTATCTTGTTAATTGAATTGTGCCTCATCTAAGATGTCCTAATGTATTAACTACCCTTTATCAAGTTGTAATTAATTTTCCCTAGCCAAATTGAATGGAAATGATTAAGCAATCTCTCAATCTATAGAATTAGTCCATCAATTCAACTAGCTATGAAGTTATCCTACGGGTAATCAACTAATTAGCCAAGATCTCTCTCTAACTAATCAATTAATTTGATGAATGTAGGTCTATAAAGTGCCAATTCTCATTGTATAACCATGCACAATTTACCCAACTCAATTTCTCAATATGTTGCAAGGTATAAGCTCAACATTCATCAAAAACATCATTCATTTAAATCAATAAAGTAGGAGTTCAATAAATAGTTCAAAAGTAATCTCTACAAATAACTTAACCACTCATAATGTCATTAACATCCCTAACAACCAAGAAATCCATAATAAAGATTTTAAAAGAGAAAAACGAAATAAAAACTAGATGAAGCAAGCTCCTTCTCTTTTTGGCCCAAATCTAGAAAATCTAGAGTTGGTGTTCTCTTTGCCCAATTTGGAATGCAAATCTTGATTCTATACCTCTCTCTAATCTCTAAATATGTTTTTTAGCTCAAGGAGGCAAGTTCTCACGACATACCTTTCGGACCAAGGGATTTGTGCCCTTATATAGTCACAAAAACCTATAAATAAGTGAAACCCACGTGTCTCTTCGGGTTAGGGATGCAATGATTGTGGGAATTACCATGAATCCCATGATCATAAGTTCTTGTCTTACAACTCCTCCACTTCTCTTCTCCTCTTTTGGTCCTTAGCTCAATCACAAAGGTGGCCACCTTCCATTCCTACATCAAAATGATCAATTCTTACCCTAAATTAACATCAAATATAAAAGAACAACCATGAAGATCAAACTAAATAAAAACATACAAATACGTCCTAAAACTCAACAATAATAACCTATTATGTAAAAAACACATGCCAAATACTTAGAAAAACACACACTAATGCACAACTATCAACTTCCCCACACTTAAATCTTTGCTTGTCCTCAAGTAAAATAAAAAAGAACCAATCAATTTGAGACTTCATTTTCATAAAGATCAAAACATGCAATCCCTCAAAGTTTGGCCAACTCAAATGTCAAGCTACTACACATATCATGACTACTTTTCAATAGTGTACATAAGCAAACTCAACTTATGGTACCATCACTCAAAGATAAGTATAAACGCAAAATGAATATTCCTTACGATTTCGCTTAAGCTCCCTATAGGAAACTACACTACTATAGGCTTGCTAATACACTAATTCTCCTCTACAATGATTACATGCTTAAATAGATCAAAAAGATTTACTTCGGGTTGTAATGTTGTAAGGATTAAGGTGGGTCAAATGAGGTAAAGGGTTTAACACAAGCATTCATAAAGTAATAAGTGAACAAAAGGATAACTAAACATATTTATGAGTTACACAAATATAAATATATTACTACTCTACACTTACTGATGCTACTAAAATGTTCTTCCTTTTTCTTTTCTTTTTCATTTTCTCTTTCCTCTTTTTTTTTCATATAATTGAAGAAACAATGAAAAAAATAGCAACTAAATGCAATGTGATCCAAGAGTACAAATATCACTTAACTCATCTCGGAAAAAAATGTAGCAAAAATCCCAAACTAATGCATCACTTAATACTCTATTAAGCTTGTGAATGGGTAGGCTAATAACGTTTCGAGTTTTAAAATATGGGGTGTTTTAAAGAAACAAAAGGGTTAAGGCTCAACGGGGGTAGCAAAGAATAATAAAAGGTAGGTCATTTAAGCTAAAGGTTAACACAAAAAGGGCCTTAATCATCTCTATTAAGCATGCATCCAGTAGACTTAAACCGATTCAAAGCAAGTTCTAAAGGTAATAACCTCAAAAAGCATCACACAAACAAAGAAATAAAATGACTATAGATGGAGTCATATAGGCTCAATCCTCACATTGGCTCAAATGAAAATTCATTATGCATCTCTACATTACCTCATTGCTCAAAAAATTCATTATGCATCTCTACATTATCTTATTGCTCAAGTGTCAAATTCTGAGTAAGCTTATGCAACCAACTACTTTTCATCACTCAACATGGTTTACTCTCTACTCAAGTAACCTAATCCGAGTTCAAGCATGCATTCAATTCATTCCAACTAGCATAACGGAATCTCATGGCAAAGCAAATCAAAATGATTCAAGTTTGGTTCCATTGCTAACATAAAACAACAACTTAATATGCCTAAAATATGCATCCTAATTAACAAAATGCAAATAGTGACTAAAACAAACTAAAACAATGCAATTGAGAAAGAAATTGTCACCTCCCCACACTTAGACAACACATTGTTCTCAATGTGACAAGGCAACCACAGAAGGAAACTAAAACACAAAACACAACATAAAAAAAAACAAGCAAGTAAAACAACTAATAAGGTAAATAAAACAATGTAAAAAGTAAAGGGTAAGAAAGCTCATAGAGTGGTGAAGGTGTAGGGGAAGGGACTTCAATGTTCTTCATCCAGATGAACTTGAGGAATTTCTTTTTGATGTATCACTGCTCCTTATGCACTTGTCTCATCTAAGTGTCAAGCTCATTAATTTGCAATGTCATTTGTTGATGGTTTTCGATCATTTGGTTATGGATTTGCTGGAGCTTATCGACATCTACTGCTACAGTTGGTTCATCTTCAAATGATTTTTCTTGGTGCTCCAAAGGCGTCTAAGAGGAGGATGGTTAAGAAGTGATTGCATCTTTGCCCTTTTTGTTCTTAACAGCAGTGCGCGTTTGAGGATTTCGGAGCTCCATAGAATGGGGCTCCAAAATTTTATAGTGTCTCAAATAAGGTATATCAAACATATTAGGTCTAGCTATACGCACACCATCCACATTAAGATTGTAGTGCAAAGCCAAAGCAGTAACAACATAAGCCATGCCAAAATATGAGCTTTTTTTAGTAACGGAACCCACAATAGATAGAAAAATGCAATAAGGGGTATTAGCTTTAAGTTTAGGATCCATGCACCAAAGAAAGAAAATTTCTGTAGTCGAACACTTGTTGCTTTCAATTTTGTTAAAAACAATTAGGGATATAAGCTTATGAAGAAGTAAGTGATCGATGCTATGACAAAGTGTTAGGTGCATTCTTAAAGTCAAAAGTTTTTCACTTGTAAGGATCTTCCAATAATCATCCACGTTAAAATCATCATGGTCATCCAAAACTTTGGTGTTATACAATTCAAAGAGTGCATGAATGACAGTATAGTACAAGCTATATATGTGCCACCTATCCTAAACCAGAATGTGTCCATTTTAGTATTGTAGTGCACAGCGGTGAAAAATTCTATAGTCATCATGAGGTATGCCAATACATCATAATGAATTAAACAACCCCACCCAAAATTTGCAGCTAATATTTCAATGTTACACCTTAGTCCTAGAGTTTCTAATAGGTTAAAACCAAAGTACCTAGGAGGCAATAACTCTCTATCCTTAAAATCCCAGAATCTCATACCTTCTTCTTCCGAAAAAATAGGGAATAGGGCGCAAAAAGTGGCCGTCATATCACATTTACCTTCTCTGTAGACTTGGAGGTGTAGTTGGTTGGTTGGTTTATGGGCTACAAGCTTTTTTGGAGTCATTTGAGAGAAAAACCTACAAAAAGAGTCTAAGAGAGAGATTAGCACGTTTTTTAGAGAGAAAGAGAGAAAAACTTACCAAATCCTTGGATTCTTAGGTGGGTAATGTGGAATAAGTATTAAGGGAGTGAATAATGATGGAAAAAGTGGAGAAAACACCAAGATTTGGGGGGAAAATGAAGGATTTATGAGGTTTGGGTAAGTGGGTGTCAATTTTAGAGTGAGAGAATGTGAGAAGATAAAGAAAGAAGAAAGAATGAGGGATTTTTAAAATCCTTCAGTTGGGGATCCCATGATAGTGTGAATCCCTGTGCTTCCCAAGATCGTGGATTAAGGCTCCAGAAAGTTTCTGAAGAGCCTTCCCACGTTCGTGGGAAACAGACCCATTCCTAAGATCATGGGCACTATACAGACACCTAATCTTGATTTTCTAACTTTTTAGCCCTCTTCCAAGTTTAGCATGCATTCCCAACATTCAAGCAACCCTCAAACATATTAAAACCAGCCAAATAATAAGAAATTTGAAGAGAAAATAAGTCAAACAAAACCCAACTAAACACCAAGAAATCATAGCAAAGTCAAACCAACATAATAAAAACTAAACAAATCAAACAAAGAAGTAAACAAAGACAAGCAAAAGAAAGGTAAACATGCTAAGTTAAGGTCATTAGCTTGAATATTCCACATGCATTCATGAAAGAGTGGAAGAAAGGAAAAAGATGACTTCCCTTTCTTGTGAGTATGTCCCTCTATAGTATGGCTTGCACCTATGCCCATTGACATTAATTCTTCACCCTTGTCATTTTCCAACTCCAAAGCTCCATGAGAAAAACTTGAAGGATCTTGAAGGGGTCCACTCCATCTTGACTTCACCTTTCCAGGAAATAACCGAAGTTGTGGATTGAATAAAAGCACCAAGTCCCCACTCTTAAACTCATTCCTTTTAATGTGGGCATCATGCCACTTTTTGGTTCTTTCTTTGTACAACTTAGCATTTTCATAAGCTTCAAATCTCAACTCTTCCAATTCATCAAGTTGTAACAATCTTTTCTCACCCACAAGCTTCTAATCAATATTCAACTTCCAAATTGCCAAATAGGCTCTATGCTCCAACTCCAAAGGTAAATGTCAAGCTTTGCCATACATAAGTCTATATGGAGTAGTACCTATGGGTGTCTTGAAGGCTGTCCTATATGCCCAAAGTGTATTTTCTAACTTCAAAGCCCAATCTTTCTTTAAAGTGCTCACTACCTTCTCCAAAATGTTCTTCAACTCTCTGTTCACCACCTTAACGTGGCCACTGGTTTGGGGGTGGCAAGGGGTTGCGATTCGATGATGCACATTATATCTTTTCAATAGAGCTTTAAAGGTTTGTTGCAAAAATGACTCTCTATATCACTGATTATTGCTCTAGGCACTCCAAATCTAGTGAAAATCTTCTTAATAAATCTTTGCACCACCTTGCCGTCATTGGTTGGAGTAGCTAAGGCTTTAACCAACTTCAAAACATAATCAACTCTAACCAATATGTATGTATTACCTAAGGAGGATGGGAATGGTCCCATAAAATCACTACAAGAAAATAGTTAATTACAGACGGAAATTACCGACGGAATTGAAAAATATTCCGTCAGTATACTAAATTACCGACGGAATAAACCGACGGTCAAAAACGTTGGAGATTCGGCCGTAGCTAAATTACCGACGAAAAATTTTCTTACCGTCGGTAATTTTACCGACGGAAAACATTACCGTCGGTAATAACAACGGAAAAGTTACCGACCG
>JAOQMS010099360.1:0-18639 GCA_027563885.1 Erythroxylum longipes | reverse complement strand
AAATAAAATATGAGAAAATTTATCTATTATCTATACATTCATATATCATTATGTTAATTACCATATATCATTACATTAATTACAATATAGTTAAAAAATGGAAATTAAATATTAATAAATATTAAATAGAATATATAAATGGAGAATACATTTATAATATATAAATAGAATATAGATTATATAAATAGAATAGAATTACAATATATAATTATATATTTTATTTTATTTTATAAAATTTAATTTATTTATTGATTTTATTGTAATTAAGTACAATATAAAATTAATTAATTACAATTAAAGTACCAAACAATTAAAGTAATAAAGAGAGATCAAAAAGGGGATTTTACCAACTGTACGTGTTGTGTAATGTAACAATTTAATTACTTTTTTTTTGAATTGGGAGAGATGGTTGAGTGGACTAAAGCATTGGTTTACTAATCTGTTGTGTGAGTTATTCGTATCGAGGGTTCGAATCCCTCTCTTTACAATTTTGTTGATGACTTTTTTTTTCAAATTTATTGAACCTTTTTGCTTTTGGTTTATTTAATATATTTTTATATATTTATTTAATATATAAAGTTAGAATAAATAAAATGCTCAAACCATTGAAAAATCAAGCAAGGAAAAGCTTTTATTTTTTATTCTTCATGACTCGGATTGCGCCCTGGATCATTAGATAAAAATCCAAAGATGAAGAGAGAAACAAAAAATATCACTACTATGTAAACAATCTCCAAAATCTTTTTTGGTTTGGAAAAAAAGGAAAATAGATTCTCTTTTTAATTGAGTTTTATACCACATAAAATATTTTAAAAACAAGAGATAAAATGGGTTCGAGAAATACAAAAGAATTTTATAAATTCATTTTTAATATTAATAAAAATTGAGTCGTTCGGTGCCAAAACTTTTTCCATACCTATAATTTGATATTAGGGGGGACTTTAATCTAATACAATTACGATTTGTTTCGATGGAATGGAAAAAAGGACAGAATCTCGAAATGGTATAATTGAGATTTCTTGCATATATAGAATAACTTCTAGATTTGAATTGAGGGCTTATTATATACTATAAGAATTATTTGATCTCATTCATTTTTGTATTCTATTTCTTTGTTTATATTCTATCGCACTGTGTATCATTTATTTATTGATTATTTAACTATGTATCAAATTTTTACTATTTTTCAATATTAATAACTCCAACAAGATAACTACAATAAGTCTCGATCTTTGCTTCAATCTAATCTAACATAAAATGAAAATGGAGAAATATCAAGTAGAATTAGATAGATCATGAAAAAATGACTTCCTATACCTAATTATCTTTCGGGACTATATTTATATACTTATTCATGATCACAGTTTAAGAGATCCATTTCTTTTTGGAAAATGGAGATTATAGTAAACAATCTAGTTTACTAGTTGTAAAACGTTTAATCGCTCGACTATATCAACAGAATCATTTTCTTTTATCTGGAAAGAATTCCAACCAAAATCAATTTCATAGGTACAACAAGAATTTGTATTCTTAAATGAAATTAGAAGGGTTTGCTGTCGTTGTGGAAATTCCATTTTCCCTCCAATTAGTATCTTCTTTAGAAGGGTCAGAAAGAGTAAAATCCCATAATTTACGATCAATTCATTAACTATTTCCTTTTTTAAAGGATAAATTTCCACATTTAAATTATGTATCAGATGGATTCGTAACCTTATCCCATCCATCTAGAAAAATTAGTTCAAATCCTTCACTTCTGGTTGAAAAATCCCTCTTCTTTGCATTTATCATGACTCTTTGTTTATCCAGATTGGCATGGGAACAATCTTATGATTCTAAAAAAAATGAAATCCAATTTTCAAAAAAGTATGCCAAGATTCTTCTTCTTCCTACATAATTCTCATGTATATGAATACAAATTAATATTCTTTTTTCTCTGTAACCAAGCCTTTTATTTACGATCAATATTTTCTCAGTTCCTTCTTAAGCAGATAGATTTCTATGGAAAGATAGAATAGTTAATAGAAGTCTTTGGTAATGATTTTCTCGAAGAATGAGGGGTAAAGGGATTGGTTGAGAAAGATTTCTTGTTCTTATTATAAGTTATAAGAAAGTTATAAGATCATGATTGGATCTGCATATGTTTGGTAAAAATAAGAATCTTCTTCTTTAAGAATAATCAAAAAAGAAAAGTGTTCAATTGGAACATGAAAATGTGACTAAATTTGTCCTAGTTACTCTTCGGGACGGAGTGGAGGAAGGGAGGAGCTTCTCGAATGACGAAAAGGATCCACTAACTTCGAAATAATTGAACGAGTCATATGAGGTGACAATCTTATGTATGGTTTTATAAAGTGGTAGTAAGGGTGACGTATCTGTCAACTTTTCCATTATCACACCCAAAAAACCAAACTCTGCATTACGTAAAGTTGCGAGAGTACAATTAACCTTTGGATTTGAAATCACTGCTTATATACCTGGTATTGGCCATAATTTACAAGAACATTCTAGTCTTAGTAAGAAGGGGAAGGGTTAAGGATTTACCCAGTGTGAGATATCACATTGTTCGAGGAGCCCTAGTTACTATCGGAGTAAAGGATCGTCAACAAGGGCGTTCTAATGCATTGTAGATTCTTATCTAAGATTGATATCATTTAATGATGCCATGGGAATCACTAAAAACATGTAAATTCTATGGCTAACCTAATAAAGAAAGTTTCGTAAGGGGACTAGAGCAGGCTACCATGACACAGAAGATCTTCTTTCTAAGGAGATTTGCTTCAGAACAATTATATGTCCAAGGTCCAATATTGGAATGATTTCAGGGGTTTTCCTTGACTTTGTCCACGTTAAAAAACAATTCGAAGTGCCTCAAATTTTTTATTTTTATAACAAGTATAAGTCAAATAGCAATAATTCGAAGCACTTCTTTATACACTATTTCGAAAACCCAAGGAATCAATTGTATGGAAATGTAAAATATAGGATTTCCAATCGTAGCAGGAAAATGAGGGAAAAATTTAAAGTGAGTAAACAAAACTTTATACTCGATCTCTTTGATACATGTAGAATTATGTGGAAAGCTGTATTCGATGAAAGTCATATGTACAACTTGGAGGGAAGTCTTTCATATCTTTCGACATCTACCCTACAATATAAAGTCAAAAATCCAAAATAAATGATTTCATTAGCCCTTATAAAAGAAAAGGAAAAATGATTCTTGAGAACCCCTTGCACGCTCATGTCACGTCGAGGTACTGCGGAAGGAAAAACTACAAAATCCAATCCAATTTATTGTAATCGACTAGTTAACATGTTAGTTAATCCTATTCTGAAAGATGGAAAAAAATCATTATCTTATCCAATTATCTATCGAGCGATGAAAAGGATTCAACAAAAGACAGAAAAAATAGACTATCTATTTTACTATTTTTCGTCAAGCAATACGTGGAGCAACTCCTGATATAGTAGTAAAAGTAAGACACATAGGCTGATCGACTCATCAAGTTCCCTAGGATTCACACAAGGAAAAGCACTTGCCATTCGTTGGTTATTAGGGGCATCCTGAAAATGTATGGGTCAAAATATGTCGTTCAATTTTAGTTCCGAATTAATGGATTTTGCCAAGGGGAGTGGCGATGCCATATGTAAAAAGGAAGAAATTCATAGAATGGCAGAGGCAAATAGAACTTTTGCATATTTTCATTAATCCATGAACATGATCTATATAGATATATAGACTCCTGAAGCCATACATCTCGATAGGAAAACAATTAATAAAAAAAGAAAGAATCGGAATTGATCACTATAGTTCTCAAAACAAACAAAAAGGAAAGATGAAACATAAATCATGGATCAATTAAGCCCTCTTGGGGACTTGCTTAAGAATAAGAAATAGGTAAATACTATTGAATAGGGTTTGATTCTATTTATGGGGATTCCATAAATATTCCATTCCAAAAAAAAGAAAAAGTTCAAAACAATTGGGACTTTTTTGGAAATTGGATGCAGTTACTAATTCATGATCTGGCATGTACACAATGAAAACTTCATTCTCAGTTCCATAAGAATTTTTATGAATGCCTTTCTTTTGCTTCTCTTAGATGGAAGTTTTATTTTCCCATAATGTATCCTAATTTTTGGCTTAATTATTCTTCTGATGATCGACTTAACCTCTGATCCAATAGATATACCTTGGTTATATTTCATCTCTTCAACAAGTTTAGTAATGAGTATAACGCCTTATTATTCCGATGGAGAGAAGAACCTATAATTAACTTTTCAAGAAATTTCCAAATGAACAATTTGAATGAAATCTTTCAACTTCTTATTTTACTATGTTCAACTTTGTAGATTCCTCTATCTGTATTAAATGTATAGGAATGGCTATAATAGAGTTTCTCTTATTTGTATTAACAGCTACCATAGGAGGAATGTTTTTATGTGATGCTAACAATTTAATAACTATCTTTTTAGCACCAGAATGTTTCAATTTATGCTCTTACCTATTATCTGGATATACCAAGAAAGATGTACTGTTTAATGAGGCTACTATGAAATATTTACTTATGGGTGGGACAAGCTCTTCTATTTTTGTTCATGGTTTCTCTTAGCTATATGGTTCGTCTGGGGATGATATTGAGCTTCAATAAATAATGAGTGGTCTTATCAATACACAAATGTATAACTCCCTAAGAATTTCAATTGTGCTTATATTCATCACTGTAGGAATTGGGTTCAAGCTTTCCCTAGCCCCTTCTCATCAATGGACTGCTGACATATATGAGGGAGTACAGTTTCATTGAAAAATTCCTACCTCTCTATCTATCTCTATGATGCTTGGATTTTTCAAAACTCTATGGATATGCAAAAGAGAAATGTTATCCCCACTCGAACCAAAACATAACTTTTAATTATTCAAATAACAATTAAGGTGAAGCAAACCAGGGTCAAAAACAACAAATCTCTTTATGATAAACAGATTCATTTTTAAAGTTTGTTATTATGGTTAGCTCCTACAAAAGATCGGACTAATGATGTATACAATAATTAAATTCTCAATGTAGATGCTACATAGTTGGTTCTCAACCTTCAGAGGCTATGAGTGTAATGGGAGCATCCGTCGACAAAAGGATCACCCTAAGATGATCATCTCATGGCTATTGAGAACGAATCAAATCAGATGGTTCTATTTCTCAATCTTTTTGACTTGCTCCTAGGGAACCAAGAGGTTAAAAATATTGAGAAAAATCGGTTATTCACAACCACTGATGAAGGATTCCTCGAAAAGTTAAGGATTAGTAATTCTTTTCAGAAATTGAATTGATTCAGTCTTACATATACACGAGGAAGGTAATCAAAAAAGAAAGAAGATGAGTTCTTTTTTTTCATCACTTAGGAGTCGTGTGAGATGAAAGTCTCATGCACTATTTTAAATGAGAGAAAGAAGTGAGGAATCCTCTTTTCAACTCTGACTCTCCCACTCTATTCATTGCTTTTCTTTCTGTTACTTTGAAAGTAGCTACTTCAACTTCAGCCACTTGAATTTTCAATATTCCTATTTATTTCTCATTAAATGAATGGCATCTTCTTCTGGAAATCCTAGCTATTCTGAGCATGATAGTGGGGAATCTCATTGCTATTACTTAAACAAGCATGAAATGTATGCTTGCATATTCGTCCATAGGTTAAATCGAATATGTAATTATTGGAATAATTGTTGGAGACTCAAATGGTGGATATGCAAGCATGATAACTTATGTGCTCCTCTATATCTCCTTGAATCTACGAACTTTTTCTTGCATTGTATTATTTGTTCTATGTACTGGAACTAATAACATTTAGGATTATGTAGGATTATATACGAAAGATCCTTTTTTGGCCGTCTCTTTAGCCCTATATCTCTTATCCCTAGGAGGTCTTCCTCTATTAGCAAGTTTTTTCAGAAAACTCTGTTTATTCTAATGTGGATAGCAGGCAGGCCTATATTTCTTGGTTTCAATAAGACTCTTTATGAGTGTTGCTTCTATTAATGATTGTGCAAAACCAAGAAATAACCCCTCACGTACGAAACTATAAAAGATCCCCTTTTAAGTCAAACAATTCCATTGAATTGAGTATGTGTGATAGCATCTACTATACCAGGAATATCAATGAAGCTGATTATTGAAATTGCTTAAGATACCCTTTTTTAGTTTAGAATCTATTTCTTAGTTCAAATCCCTCTTACTAATTAGAATAAAAGAATTAGAAGATTTTTTTCGCCTAAAATGGGAATAGGGTAGGGTTATGAACTTATAATCTATAATCTAATAATCAAGTTGGTTCCACGATTATAAGTTCATTCCATACCGGACCAGACCAGAATAGGCTTATATACATTCTCATTATTATATGCATTATCATTATAAGACTAAGATTCTCATTATAAGAATAATAAGGGGTCATTCGAGCGTATCTAAATAGATACTATGTTTACATATGGATCCCTCTATCGTTCCATTCCATTTAGGATTAGGAATAGGCATAATCGAACCTGTTTTTTTACATATATATCTCGTTATTTGAGACCCTATTCTATTCGCCTTTTTAGGCTTCATTGAATCGAGAAATGGTTTGATTGTCAATTTTTGATATAATAATATACATAAGGCATTTTTCAGATAATTCAAATCGAAGCAATTGGATGTCCAACTCAGGCCTAGATGGGATGACCGATCAATAGAAAGACTCCAAGACTCTACCTTTGTCATATATTCCATACATCATACTGATAGATATCATGGCATGACCGATTAATAGAAAGACTCCAAGACTCTACCTTTGTCATATATTCCATACACCATACTATATAGATATCATATTCATGGAATACGATTCACTTTCAAGAGACCTTGGTATTGAAATGGTAGACACACAAGACTCAAAATCTCATTCTAAATAGCGTGGAGGTTCAAATCCTCTTTAAGGCATGATATTGAGAATGCTCATTAAATGAGCAATTCAATAAAAGATGTCAGATCTAATCGATATTGATATATTGATTCGAACTGAGATCTTGGAATGTGTATTATCCATATAGGGGATCTTCCAATTGAGACGACCCATCGACCTGAGATGAAGAGAAGGGATACTTATTTTATTTAGTTATTCATTTAGTTATTCAGTTAAACCAATGATTCGTTATTGGAGCAGATAGCAACAACTACCATTACATTCGACATATGTATTTTACATTTTCCAATGGATTTACATCTTTCATTAACAGAAATTTTTGGATGTAGTGAGTAATAGCTCTAGTTACTTGTTGTTCAAGAATTCTTATTTAGATAGTTCATACCATCCGTACATAGTGTTTTGATCTAAGATTTCAATTCTTCCATGTCTCTGCAGTAACATATTGTTCCATATCCAAAATATGAAAGAAAGATTTGGTTTATAGCTATATAACTTTTAGATTAAGGAATGGGAAACCTTTCTCTTATTACATGAATCCAATTTCATTTCATCTGGGAAAAGCCATCGTTTCCTCAACAATGCCTTTGTCATTTGATCTAATATCGTTCCATTAGTTAGGAACAGATTTGATAAATATCAATAACTCTCAGATAGAATATTAGAACATAAAAATTCATTATATAATGAACTATTGTTTCTAAGCCATCACTGTCAATGAATCAATAATTCGAATTTCCCGCGTATTCTTGGTAAACCAACGTTTATATATAGATGTAGGAGGATATGTTTAGGAAGTAAGAAGCCCCTTTAACATCTCTTCATTTGCAAAGAATTCTCGATGTTAAAACAAAGAGACAAAGGACTGATCTTTGAATAGGAAAAAGAGGGGATCTGCTGGGTTATTTGAAAAAAGCTTTGTTCTTTGGACATTCTATCTTATAACTGGTGCTGCATGGTTCCACTATATAAGAACTCTGAATCATTCAATTGAAACTCATCCTCTTTATCATAAATGGTCTGCTTGCATCGAAATGACCTGGCCTAATAGGGAAATCCCAATTCATTAGACCTTTCGATATAATCAAATACAAAGCCCCAAGGGTGCCATATTCTAGGAGCCCAAACTATCTGATTGAATAAATCCTCCTCTATCTGTTGCAGGTTGAGGACTCCTTCCCCTTTCCCTTCCTTAAACTCCGATTCATATTTTTCATACCAAAATCTTTGATCAAGAATAGAATAAGATCCATTTTGCATCATATTTGAGGGAATCCTTAGTTTGGGCCGAAGAAGTAATGTCACTTGATCATTATTAAATCGACTGCAATCTTTTTTTGTCTGTGAGGATCCCACTAGAGTGCCTTCTACTTCTAATAGGCTAAGAACTAGATTAGAATCATTCTCAATAAGTCCATAATAAGTGATCCCATTTTTTTCATCGAGTCTGGGTAGAGGTCAAAGGTCTTGAGCAACCGATCCGACAGAACAACTCAAAAGATAAAGATTGATATAACCGTTCACATTTTTCAAAAGATAAAGATTGATATAACCGTTCACATCGTTAATCCAATCACCGTTCACATTTTTCTTTTTCTTAGCAATGAATAAATATCTTTACTTGTATAACTTAGATGTCTCGTATTTCTTAAAAAAGCAATTCGATTGATGGGATTTGGTATGTTACTTATGAGATCGATGAGATTGATATTCAACAATTTCTTCTTAGAATGTATTGATTTAACCATATAAGTGGGACCACCATTACCCCCATAGCATGTTGCCCCCAGAAGCAGAACCCCATATTTCTTCTAGAAAATTACCTAATTGTTCCAGAGCAACTAGAAAGAGAATCTTTAACTAGAAAGAATTCAATTTAGATGTAGGACACCTATCTAAAAGTTTTCGTAACTCCATCATGTATGATGGAATCATCAAAGATTTGATCTTTTCAAACTCTATCTGTAACTCACTATAGGCTCGAGAAAGGGAAACAAAGAGAAGATGTGTACGAACGAGAGATTTAGCAATAAGAAGAAGGAAAAGGATTGAATAGAGGAACTCCAGAACATTTGACGATCTCAAATAGGTCGATATCATTGGTGTCTCATTATTTTAATGAATCATTTCTTCAGACAAAAGAAGAAATCTCACTTATCAGATTCCATTATGGAAGACCCAATTTTTTTTTGAAGAATTTGCCATGATATTCTGATCCATGCATAACATTATGAAAAATAGATTCAAATTTTTACTGCTATTTAGTATAGGTAATATGTCTGAAAAGATATCTAAAAATATCATATTAAGATATTTGTACCCTGTTGAAGTATGGAACCATGTCATATATTTTTGGAATAGATTCCATTTTGAGAGAGTTGAAAAAGCACTATCTCATTGAAAGGTTCTATACATTTGCCCTTTTTCAACGCATTTCTTTAGACACAGACTTCATTTTTTTTCCTTTTTTCAGATGGTAAGTATTTATTACAACATGGAGTATGAATCAAACCCATGTTTGAATGGAAATTAAGATACTGATGCAAGTTCTTCTCTTCTGAATCAGATATATTCATATCCGAAAAAGGTTGACAATAAGTTCTTTCAAAATTAACTACTTGTCCCTCTGTTAGAGGTGTTCCATAAATGTCAGCAATTGAATAAAGAGCTCTACGAACGAATGGATCAAATCGAATTGGAAAATGAAAAGATTTATACAAGTTATACCTTTCTTCACCATTTTATGGAAAATCATTAGGTATGAATATGTTAGATACTTGTGACTCGATTGGTGAAATAGTATCTCTTTCTCAAAAATGGATTTCTTAAGAAACGAAGTCATAGGCACGTAGGTTCAGAGCAAGACCGACTACTCCAAGAGCGCTCTTCCCTATACTAGTTACTGGTACAAATAACATAAAGAAATGTAGCCAACGTTTATTGGAAAAAGAAACCCAAAGATTTGGGACCAAAAGCAGTTAACGGTGACCATTGAATAAGTTTCTTCGGCTTAAGTTAGGTTAAACACACAGAATGTATTTGCACCATCACCATCCTTAAATTGGGTATTTTCTACAGTAGCCCCGTGAATATCACATAGCAAAGTAGCGCCTAATACGCCAACAACTCCCATCATATGAAATGAGTTCAATGTCCAATTATGAAACCCTTAGGAAAAGAGGATGAATCGAAATATAGTTGCTACGTCAAAACTAGGCGTAAAGAACCAACCAAACTAACCCAGTGGATAAATAAAAAATATAGAAACAAAAACAACAATTAGAGCAGAGAATGATATTGCATTATAAGGTCGCAATTGCATGGATTGAGCAAGTTCGAATTGACGAAACATAAAACCTATTAGCCAAAAGGTTACGTGGAGAGCAACAAAAGTCCAAAGACCACCTAATTAACACCAATGAGTAAAATCTCCTTATGCTTCAGGGCCCCATAATAACAAGAAAGAATGTGCTAAACTATTAACAGGAGTAGAAATAATGGCAGTTAAGAAGTTGTAGCCTTCCAAATAAGAACTGGCTAATCCATGGGTATACCATGACGTTACAAAGGTTGTGCCTGTAAACCAAACCCTTAAGGTGAAATAAGCATAAGGAAAGAGTAACAAGCCAGACAACCTATAAAAACGAAACGGTCCCTCTATAACTAGTCATCCACAATATCAAATAAATCATTTTCGTCTTTGGTAAATTTACCAAGGGCTATAGTCACAGTGATCCTCCTATTCAACTACTTCAATCATTTCCGAGGACCTCATAACATTTTCACGACCTTTGAAATTTCTATCATTGATGTATGATTTGATATCTCATACACTGACCCTTATAATTTCTCTTGAATTTCGAATATGAAAATTTTTTATTGGTCCATAACTGAAATTACTTAATATATTAAGTCAATTCATGAACTCAATTCTGTTATTTTTAGTTTTAATAACCATATGAACTGTGCATTTTTTGAAAGAACTATTTAAAGAATAAGCGATCCCTTTGCTCATTACCAGTTGATCCTTAGACTTCCTTCTCGCATTCTATCAATCTAATCGTATTCTTGGATCTTATTCGTGAGATTTTTAAATATTTTTTGTACTCTTTTGATTTCTATGTGCATTAAATTACTAGAGTATCATATATTTTCTTATTTTAATACTTTATACTTTCTCTTTTTATTGTCATCTTTGTTTTATTTCATTTTCTTTTAGATGAATCTAAAACACCAGAGTATGTCTTTTAACAGGACAAAGTAAGAAAGGAACTTTGAATATTTTCTATTTATTTTATATCTGTTCTATCATAACAGAAAAAGGAGAATGAACTTTTATCTTATTCAATTCAATACTATTATTTCAATAATATTATTCAATACAATATTAGGAAACTTGAAATAAAATTCTTTTCTCCCACCAATTATATTCTACATTAGAATTCCATTGTCAGAATCAAAATAAATCTATTATTTTATCCATCAATATGGAAATATTTCGTACATCAAACCATGATCTAATAGATAGATAAATCTCGTTTATTATATACTTTTTTATTATATAAAAATCTTATATAGCTAGGTCTAAATATCAATAAAAATGGATCTTGTGTTTTGGAATCCAAGAAAAATATTGAAGATGTCTCATATGTCTTATGTTATGACTTAAAATAAACTTTTCTGGGGAAGGCAAAAGAAAGAAATATTCATTTCTTTCTATTCAATAATTAGGAACAAGAAGATTTAATTAGGAGTATCGACATATTTTTTTGGAGTCCAAAAAAGCATAAAAATGAAAGAAAAAGCAAATCTACTGTTTCAATTTCATATATATAGAATTTGAGTATCAGAATAGCAGATCTAGTCAATATTTAATGGGTTAGGTCCACTCACTTTTTCTTTTATTGATTTCTAATCGAATATTTACAATTGATTCGATTGGAATATTAGAAAATAGAAAATTTTCGTGATTTGACTATCATTCATTATTCATTAATTAAAATAAAATATTCATTAATTATAATTAATAATACAATTATTTCATTAATTAAATTATTCATTTTCAACATATTCTAATAAAATAGTGAAATTAGAATCAAGTTTATAATAAATCTAAACAAATGTTCAACTTTATAAATAACTAGAAATCTTGTACTCTATCGTCTAACAATTATAGTATAAATCTAACTAGAATGTTAATGTTAACTTATTAGAATGAATTTCAATTTATTTATAATTTCAATTTAAGTAGAATTTAAAATTCAATTTGAATTTTTTAAATGAATATTAATTTCATTTAATTAATATTAATTAAAGTACAATCAATTATTGATTTTCTTACTTTTTTATTACAAATATCAACAATATTTCTATTCTCCCTTCAACTCAAATAATAAACTACAAATACTACCTAGGGAGTTTTATCAGAAAACTGGCAAAGCCCCTTATCGGATTTGAACTGATGACTTATGCCTTACCATGATGTTACTCTACCACTGAGTTAAAAGTGCCTCCTTGATTGAATTCTTGAATCAATCATTATGCAGATAAGATCTATCCATGCAAATAGATTATAAATCAAATTAATGTAAAGTAAATATAAGAAATATCTTATACTTATAATAATAATAACTAGAATTCAGCATAAGGAGTATATCGAATAGATTCATAGTAGCTCATTGATAAAGGAGAAAGTGGATTTACCTGGCAAGTCGGGTATAGACTAACCCAGTGAATATAAGTAAAACAAATATTGGATTTGATAAATCTTAATGCAATGAATTGTTTCAAGGTCAAACCGAATGGAATTAGTTGGCTACCATACCAAAAACTTCAGTTGATTGATACATGTACCTACCAATTCAACATAGATCCAAGATAATTCATGTAACACCCGATATCTAATTTACCCAATACAGCAGAAAAAAATGGTATTTGAGACTAATGTCATTAAAACTAGGATAGTGAATTATAATTTTTGATGACATCAAATTAATGATGTTTGACATTTTTTTTCGGTCATCACAGGAAATTGTACAAGCAGTTTTTAAAGAACCAGTACAAGAGGGGCATTTTTATAAAAATTGAAAAGAGTGGCTTATAAAGGAAGCTAAGTGGAAATGAGACAAAACACTCCTGTGGATTTCTATCAAAGAAATAACCCAGAACTCAGAAGAAAAAAATTCAGAAACTAGATTCTTTTTATAATAGAACAATTCATATTGAGATTTATTATTGATACTCATGTGATTTTCACATTTGAAATTTCCTCCTATTTATTATTGATACCATGTATTGTTGTTTAGAATGCCACAGACTATTCTTGTGAAGCTAGCTTTGTGTTACCTAGCCTCATAAGTATGGTAGCATGTTTATATCTCACTGAGTCGTGTTGTAGACTCACCTCTCACTATTATCATTTCAGGGGATTAGCAGATCGTACAAGAGAGAAATCCAAGCCTTTTGAGACTTGCTTAGATAAACAGTCAAGTAAATTTTTGACATGATGCAATTTGCAGATACTTATAGCTGCTCCATGGTTTGTCATAATCATATGTACATGATACATGTATGGATATGCTATGTTATTGAGAATGATGTCAGTTGATGATATGAGATGATTATAGATTGGCAGATTATAAGTAGATAATGTATGTTAGAATTACAGATTGAGATCCTTGCTTCATTTAAAACTGTTAAGCAGGTATATGGGATTAATCAGACAAATGAATGGGTCATGCCGGATTTTCAGTAGAACATAGAAAAGTTAGGCTTACTACAGGTTTTGGTGGCATTAAGCCTACCAATCCCCTAGTGCCGACACGGTCCAGAAGGCGGGTCGGGTCAATTCATTAATTCAATGAGGAAGAAAATCCATTTGTCCCTTAAACCCGATTCTTTTCTTGGGAAAAAAAATGGATAAGTTGTTGATACCTATCTTTCTTCCTAGATTTTCAGATTTATCATTTGTTAATTTCCCGGTTTAGTTTCAGATAGCGATATGTCTATCTATCTTAAAAATGGGTGAATCAGTGAATGAGGGTGGAAGAAATGGGCTTGACTTTTCAGTTTTTCTAATAGGCCAATCATTCCCTGATGATAGGATCTTTCATACTGTTTGTATTCTTCTATTCTCTTATATTTGGTCTCTGTTTTCTTCTAGTTCTTTCTTTTATTTCTTCCTTATTTCTATATTTTTTATTTTTTCTATTTCTTTTTTTCTTTTATACATTTGTATTCATTTCTGTTTTATATATTTATATTCATTTATATATTTATATTATTTCTATTTTTATTATTTATATATATTCATTTCTATTATTTCTATTTTTATTATTATTTATCTAAAAGTATAGGTATTAAAATATACTATTATAAAAAGAATTAGGGTATATTTAGAATAAAAAATGATTATTGAATATAAATATATATATATATATTCTAATAATTTATTATTAAAAATTTTGATTTTATTTCTAATTCTTTATTTATTTTACATTTATCTATCTTTGTTATTTAGATTTAGATTTATTATTTAACATTTATTTATTTTTATTTAGATTATTTATTTTTATTTAGATCTAGTTAGATTTAGATTGATATATTAAAAAATTATATTTATAGAATCGAATACTATTCTAATACTATAATAGTATATATAAACTACTACGATGAATAAGTCATGAATATAAAATATAAATGACGAATCAAAAAATTCTATGGAATCATGAAACATGGAAAGATCCTTTGAATCTAGTAATATCATTTCGTTATATTGACAATTTCGAAAAATTGTTCATACATGTGCCCCCATCTTCCACTGGTTCAGGACGTCTCTCTTTTAAGGATTCGACTTCCCTTGGGGGTAGGATATTGCAAAAGGAAGTTGAGCATGGATTATTAATATAATTACTAATACAATAAGTATGGAATTGATTCTTCCTGGGTCAATGCCTTAGCGGTTAATCGGGACGGACTGTAAATTTGTTTGCAATATGTCTATGTTGGTTTAAATCTAGCTCGGCCCAATAATTCACCGATCTGCCATGCAATGATAAGAAATGATATAATGCTTTTGTTCTTTCGAAACGATTGATATGAAAATACAGGAAAAAATGTCAAAATTCTTGATATATCTCCCTTTTTTTTAATTCGCTATATTTTTTTGTACATAAATTCTCATCTTGCTAATGATCCAGATTCAAATTAGGATTTTTAGGTATAAAGTCTACGAAAAAGAATAAAAAAAATAAAGAATAATGAATAATGAATAATGAATAATGAATAATGTAAAGAAAAAGATTCTTTTTTTTTCATTCAAAGATTGATTATCAATCAATTTTGATTTGAAATAACAAAAAACTGACTCATAATCTGTGCGGTTATCACTAAAGTTTATACCCATATGGAAATCATATGCCTATCTTTGATACAAGGTGACGATCCGAATCTAAAATAGAAATAGAATGAAAAATGTAAATAGAAAGAGTTTGAATGAAATCATAAGCATATATATGTTGTATACTTTATTTCATTTCCTTGGGATTGTAGTTCAATTGGTCAGAGCATCGCTCTATCAATGCAAAAGCTGTGAGTTTGAGCCACGTCAGTCTTGATGAATCCAAATCCAATAATCCAATAAAAAATTATATCAATTCATCTCTCCATTTTCTGTGAAAGGGTGACAACTAATCAAATTTTATTCCTAAGATAAGGAGATATTTATATGCGTTTTTTTTTTCATTTCTCATCAAATCAAATACAAATAAACGGGATAATTTTTATTTCTTTAACGAGTATTGATAGAAATATATGTGGATTAGTACAATTGTTGGAATCCCATATTGGGGAGTCCAAACTATACCGGATTGATACTGAGTTTGTCTTTCAATAGGCCAATTCAATTAGATCATTAAAAAAAGTTTACAATTTATGCAAATGTAAAGGCGGTCAGATGAGATTTTGCTAACTGATTGTACTGGGAAGGCAATTGTTTTCTAGTTATAGAAAAGAATGGAAAAATGATTAAAAAATGATAAATAAAAATAAGGTAATAAAAAGAAATTCTCTATTGGATTAGGAATACATTTTTTTATTAGGTATGGATAAATGATCTTTCTATGTCATACTATTCCATTTTGACGATAAATCGATTTGACAAATTAGATATTGTTAATCATGATATTGATCCGATTCGACATCATCGCCACGGAATTCATCCCATTAAATTTCTAGACATTATCATCTCTATGGGATTCAATCCCGAGTTGTTACGAAGTAAAGAAAAACGAAAGGATAAGATTATAGAAGTAAATATTCTTGCATTAATTGCTATTGCATTGTTCATTTTAGTTTCTACTGCCTTTTTTACTTATAATTTACGTAAAAAATGTTATTCAAGTCAGTCAAGTGATTAATTTGAATGAAACTTGGCATCTTACTTCTTAATCAATGATTGTAGAAAAAAATGCAAAGAAGTCCAATTTCGCTTTGTAGATAAATGTAGATAAATAACGGCGGACTAGAATCAGCGCTATTCTTTCTTTCTACCATACTATCGGATCTTATAGAATAGTGCTGATTCTAGTCCGCCGTTATTTATCTACATTTATCTACGAAGCGAAATTGGAATTCTTTGGTTTGTTTTTCTGCAATCATTGATTAAGAAGTAAGATGTCAAGTTTCATTCAAATTAATCACTTTAATATTTCTTTCTACCATACTATTACCATACTATCAGATCTTGTTTTGTTATTCTAATATATTAATATATAAAGTTAGACTATATAAAGATATAGGATTAATATTGATCAATCTATAATATACTCTTCATATTCATTCATCTATTTAGATATCAATTCTCTATATGTAATGTTCATAAAGTGCCAATTCTATTTATTCTTATTCTACTTATTCTATTTATTTTGCATCTATTTGATTTATGATTATTCTACTTAATCTGAAAATAGTCGAAAGTTAAGTGAAATAGTGGAAAGCTAAATCTTATTTGTACGCTTATAATTGCTGGATTTCTGATTGTTTTCAATATAAATCCCAACATCTACCAAAAAAGAAAATCAATGAAACACAAAAAAAGAATAATAGTCTAACCATACAGTAATATAATACAAAAAAATAGAGATATCTTTTGTAGTCTTTCAAAAAAAAAAAGAATTGAATGAGCAGTTGACAGATCTTGCAAAGCAACGAGTTCTATAAAAAAATTTAAATTTTTATTCAAAGGATTAATCAATCTTGCGGATTTTTTCTTTTTGAATCAGGATATGAAATGAATCAAAAAAGTCTAGTCCAAATCTGTACCTAATAAAGCAAACACTAAACTAAGCATTACGTATGTAATTTGTGACTTGTTCAAGAAATTTTTTGAGTATGCCTAGTATCTCGTTGGACAACCACTATGCCTATCTTATTGCTCCTAAAAAACAAAAATCCACTTAAGTTGAATTTAAACTTAAATAATTAATTAATATTAGTTATAATGTAAAGAATTTAAATTATTAATTTTATACTTTATAAGTAATTCATTATTGTAAAAAATTAATTAATAAATATTAATAGCTAATACAAATAAATATTAATAAGTAATTAAAAAAAATTTTCTTTTCTATTTGAATAGCAAAAGGGGGTAAAAAATAAAAAATCAAAAAAAAGATTCTGCCCTTCTTCATTGTCTACTCTAACTCTAGTATGAGAAGGTTATCGAAATAGAAGATTTAGTAAGAATTGAATTGGGTTGGAATCCATTTCCTATCATTTCTATTCCTTTTACTTTCGAAATATGAACATGGGAATCACTGAAATATTTGTTGGATTGTGATTAAAAAAGGGTTATTAATCCTAGAATAAATTACTCTACTAGAATTACTCGAATCTAATATAATTTCGAAATTGAATTCAATAATTAAATTCAATTCAATTTGAATGGTTAAATTCAAAAGACTTTCCAGAAAGATCTATAAAAAAACTGATACAGTTTGATTTCTCAACTCACTTAGTTGTCCTTTTAAAGCCCAATTATGCCCCATACTAGGAGTGAAAGGAAAAATGTAAAGACTACCATTAAAGCAACCCAAACGAGACTTAATGAAACATGTGAATTATTTCCCCTATCTCTATGAATATGATCGAATTTTTTCATTATTGTTCATTAATGATTATTGTTCACTAATACTAATAGTACTAATATACTAATAATAATAAAATAATATATACTACTAATAATAAATAATAATAGTATAATCTAGGATACAGAGTCAAAAAATAGGATTATGTTCAATACAATTGATGAATCAATCCAAAAAATCCAATTAATTATTAATTACTTAATTATATGAAGTTATTATATGATTGCTAGTAGATTCGAAAAACATTAAGTACAAAAAAAATGCACAGTGACTCCTTTGGAAGTTTCAATAAAATCTTACTAAGATGTAAGAAAAATGAGACATAGTTGTTCTTTTGTTATACTTCATTAAGCCAAAAATAAAAAGTACAAAATAACAAAACAATATAGATTCAAGATGGATTACTATATATTACATATAAGATACCTCTATTTTTTTAGATATCTTTTTTTTTAACATTTGATCTACAACAAAACAATCGGGAGACAGCATATTCCATTTCATTACTGTATATTCTTGACTAAGAATTATCTAAAATAATTTA
>JAOQMS010099254.1:0-18657 GCA_027563885.1 Erythroxylum longipes | reverse complement strand
AACACTTAGCGATTATTGACATGAAATTGCTTAAGATACTCACTTTGACTCATATGTGATTTTAGGTACAATTCGGAGGCAAAGAAGTTAAAGTGAGTCAAAGCTCTATATTTTGGTCATTTTCCGAAGATTAATTTTTACTTGTCTTCATGGAGCAAGAAGAAGAAAATTAAAAGACAGGAAAAAACGCAAATAACTGCTGGAAGCAAATGAAGGCAGATGGAAGGAAGCAGTCCATGACCAAAACAACGCTGCACAAATGGGAAGCAGTAGCACGAAATGGGAGTGTAGCATATAGGAAGCACAGATGCCTGCGTTAAACGCAACATTCAAGAGAGATGTTCATGAGGGTTAAAAAGATAGGTGAACAGTAAGGTGGACATAACATGTTTTCTGTCACATCAAAGCTACAGTAGCGTGAGATATAATAGAAAATATAATAGAGAATAGAAGAGAGCTGTAAGAAGTGTGGAGGCACTATAAGGGGTCTTCAGATAGGGTATTTTTACGGGGGGTTGAAGCATTTTCTTAGGAGAGACCCATGAAGGGCTAGACGTCCTGATGCCAATTTGAAGGTGACATCGACTCTGACGACCCGGGTTAAGTGTATTTTACTATTTTTGTTGTTTCTTTCTTTCATTAGAAATTAATTATGTTATCCTATGTTAGTTGATTTGGGTTTTGTGTATGAATAATTGGATTTTTGTTATTATTCAGTTATTTGTGTATGAACTCATTGAGTATTGCGAAAGGATAATTTTAATGTATTCACTGAATCATTTAATTGCAAACCCATTGCTAGAATTTCGATGTAATATGTAATTGTTATGCTAAAATTCATATGTAGCGACTAATGATTTGTAATCAAGAGATAAGATGACCTAGGTTAAATGACACATCGTATGTGGTTGTTGCCTTGATTAATCAGCTTTCCTAATTTGTAATGCTACTACCTAATTAAATTTAGAGATCGTATCCTAGGTTATTCGGTCGTTAGGTTTAATTAACGATCATATCTTGATTAAACAAAACCTAAGGGAAAACTCGAGTCAATTATTAACCCACGATTAATATTTGCTAAGAGAGGTTTGAGAATAACAAATCAATAAAATATTCTTAATTAAGGTGTAGCTGAGAATGAACCAAAGAACCGGGTCCCTACCTAATTCCCCATTTTTATCATTTTTCATATGTTTTCTTTAATTTGTTTTCATAGGTTAGTTTTAATTTATTTTGTTGTTTGAAAAATCCAAAACTCCCCTATTACACCTACGCACCGATTAATTTCATTTCAACAACTTTACACACAATCTCTGTGGGATCGACCTAGACTTACCACTGCTATAGTAGTAGTCTAGTTATTTTATTTTAACTAGCATTACGACGTGCTATCAATTTTGGCGTCGTTGCTGGGAAGTGCAGTGTTTTAGTTTTTGTTTGTGATTTTATTGCAAAGTTTATATGGTACAGAGGAAAAACTCCTTCTAATCAATAAGAACTTATAAATTATACAAGTTCTTTTCGAAACCCTTCATTATTAGTTGAATTTTGAAAATCTATCTGTTATTGTTTGTCATCATCAAAAGGGGGGAGATTGTTAGGCTTATTAATGGTTTTGATGATGACCATATAATATTTCACAATTCCAATTTGATTTATTTCTGTTTGTAGGTAACGATATAATTCTCAAAAGAAAATAAAATCATAGGATAAATGCTTCCTTTCTTGCTGGAACTTTCTTTATGAACTTACCTTATTTATTTTACAAAATCCTGAAGGATCCTGCTAATCATATATTTTGTCAATCAGCTCCAGATATCTCTTAACGTTTGATTATTGCAGGATTCTATCAGAGATAATATTGAACATTCAAAGTCAACTCAAAATATAAATGAAGCAACTACTAGTTGAAGAAAATGCCTATTTAAAAAAGAGTCACTACATTTTGCAAACAGTGGCATAAAAATCAGAATCTTTGAAATACTTCAGAAGCATCAATATTCCCAAAAATCATATCTTGATCAAAATCTCTTGTGCCTTTGAAAGTGAATTCTTTTTGTGAGAGTTCATTGAAGCTCATATGGAGAAAATTACTTCTTCATTTTTTGAGAGTTTGTAAAGGCTAACAATATATTATTAGTGTGGAAGGTTAGAGAACTTTGAAAAATATAAACTTATGAGCTTGTAGAGGCTCGATAAATACTATAAGTGTGGAAGGTTAGAGAACCTTGAAAAATATGTACTCGTGGGCTTGAAAAGGCCCGTCAAATTACTACTTGGATTTTCATAGAGAACAACTCAAGTTGGATACGTGGGGACTGCACGTAGGCTTGAGTTGTAAGCCGAATCAGTATAAATCGAAAACGTTCTTCACTCTCTTTTTGAATTTTATATTTCTGCATTATATTGTGTATGTGTTCATTTCAACAAGAGGCTCCTTCACTGTTATAGTAGGCTCTTTTTGTTTTCAACTTGTTAAAGGTTCCTTTCATTTTAATAGGCACCTTCTGTTTTAAATTGTATTAACTGGATCTATCCTTTAGCAGGCTCATGTTGTTTAACAAGCTTCTATCACTTAACAGGCTCATATTGCTTAAATAGGGTCCTATCGTACAACATGCTCCTTTTGCTTTGCAAAGTGTTATTATTGTTTTAAACTTTGACAGGCCCCTCTCGTTTTATCCAAATTAAAAGTATCTCTTGTGTGTGTTTGCTTTATCATTTGGTATCCGAGCGAGGTTTCACATTTATTGTGTTTTACAGCACGTGATAAATCATGGCAAACAACTTGAAGTACAATCTGTCTCAAAGCCTCCTTATTTCAATGAAAACAACTACCTATACTAAAAAGAGAGAATGATCATTTATCTTAGTTTTGTGCTACTGTTCTATCACTTTGTGAAGAATTCCCAGCTCTAATGTAGGGGGAGAGTTAAGAGTCAGTTGATGATATATTTTTGCCTTGCATGATTTTGGGCATGACATGTTATATATTTCTTCGATAACTTTGTTGCTATTTTTTGCCTAATTTGTTCTTTTTCTTTTTGCTAATGACAAAGGGGAGAATTATTTTTGATATATGATATTTGATATACTTTCCTGAGAATTGATGATATAATTTGTGATGTATTTTACTGTGAAGTCTATATATTAGAAAGGAAAAACTCCTTTTAATCAGTAAGAAATTATAAAGTTTACAGGTACTTTTCAAAACTCTTCATTATTAGTTGAATTTTGAAAATCTATTTGTTGTTGTTTGTCATCATCAAAAAGGGAGAGATTGCTAGGCTTATTAATGGCTTTGATGATGACCATATAATATTTCAAAATTCAAATTTGATTTATTTTCTTTTAAAGATAACGATATAATTCTTAAGAGAAAATAAAATCATAAGATAAATGCTTCCTTTCTTGCAGGAACTTTTTTTTATGTACTTACCTTATTTATTTTACAAAATTCGGAAGGATCCTGCTAATTATATATTTTGTCAATCAGCTCCAGATTTCTCTTAACGGTTGATTATTGCAAGATTCTAACAAAGATAATATTGAAGATTCAAAGTTAACTCAAAATAGAAATGAAGCAACGACTAGTTGAAGAAAATGCCTATTTAAAGAAAAGCCACTGCATTTTGCAAATGGGGGATAGAAGCCAGAATCTTTGAAATACTTTAGAAGTATCAATATTCCCAAAAGTCATATCTTGATTAAAATCACTTGTGCCTTAGAAAGTGTCAATTTTTGTGTGGGAGATAATTTAAGTTCATATGGAGCAAATTACTTCTTTATTTGTTGAGAGCTTGTAGAGGCTAGCAATATACTACTAGTGTGAAAGGTTGGAGAACCTTGAAAAATGTGTATTTGTGAACTTGTAGAGGCTCGATAAATACTATTAGTGTGGAAGGTTGAAGAATCTTGAAAAATATGTACTCGTGAGCTTGAAGAGGCTCTTCAAATTACTACTTGGATTTTCATAGTGAAACACTCAAGTTGGATACTTAGGGACTGAACGTGGGTTTAGGTTGTAAGCCGAACCAGTATAAATTGACTGTATTCTTCTATCTCTTCTTAATTTTTATATTTTCGTATTATATTGTGTGTGTATTCATTTTAGTAAAGGGGCTCCTTCACTGTTATAGTAGGCTCCTATTGTCAACTTGCTACCAATTCCTTTCATTTTAATAGGCACCTTTTGTTTTAAATTGTCTTAACTGGATTTATTCTTTAGCAGGCTTGTCTCGTTTAACAGGCTTTTATCACTTAACAGGCTTCTATTGCTTAAACAAACTCCTCTTGCTTTGCAGGTTCCTATTGTTGTTTTAAACTTCGACAGGCCCTATCATTTTATTCAAATTAAAAGTATCTCTTGTGTTTGTTTGTTTTATCATAATTGACAAACTTCCACCAATCGATGTGAATATAGATATCATTGTTGGCCTGGAGTACCAATCGCATGTTGTTTACGCTCGCAAGTTGTTTACACCAGAATTATGGGCACAGAAGATTTAATCCCAAAGCAATGAATGTGTGGATGGGAAAGTCTGGAACATGGTTGGCACAAGGTTCTGGGCACAGAGGATTTTATTCCGAAGCAAGGAACAAGATCCTCTATACCCATAACCTTGTGCCAACCTTATTCTAGATGATCCTAAAATAGGGTTGACACAGGATTATGGGCATAGAAAATTTGATCCCCATAAGCAAAGGACCATTTACTTGAAAAGACTGTGAACTAAAAACTAGCCATCAAACAACATTTGCATGTGAAAGTTTCTTTTATCACTAGAAATTGTCCCAGAAACGGTTTTTTAGTAGCGCTAACTCTAAAAAGGTATGTTCCTACCCCGAACAGAATGACATCATAGTATATTGGAATCTAGAAATATTTGTAATGAACGTACAAGAAAACCACCTTTGAATTTACCAAAGATTTTTGGAATTCATTTATATTATCCATGTTTCTACCACTTGTAAATGTGTCCAAAGGAGAGAAGTTGAAATTATGCTAGTCTGCCATATCATTAGAGGCCATATTATTAGAAAGTGACAGCTTTCGCCATCATTCAGACCCAAACCCTTAAAAGAAAGCCTCTATTTTGCAGCTTATGCTAAGGATCAGTGTAACAAGTCCACCGAAGGTCTCGTTTTTATATTGCGATTTTTATGAATCTAGTCAACAACGCTCATGCTATAAGCATTTAAGACGATTAGAAATGTATTTTATATTCAGTGTTCACTAAAATGCATGGATACACGGAAGAAACAAAGAAAAAATAATCATATGAAATTCTTACGAAAGTAAGATCAATATTTATAAAGGTTAAAGATTCCAATGCATCAAAAACTAGTTCCATGAATGTGTATAATCCATTTATATTATTTTATACATTTTCACCAATTTCAACCAAGATGGTTTGTAGCAACATACGACCATTAAACTATGCAACCTTTATTGCATAAATTTTGGTGTTATGCTCCACACACTGCAACAGATAAACTTATCGGCGACGAAACCAAACATTGCTAAATATTAAAATATCGTCACAAATACTAATTTGCGGCGAAAAATAATTGGCTCCCTAATGATCGCTGAATACCGGTAGCAAAATAATATCTACGACGTTTTCTTGAAATCATTGCAAAAAGTTTTTGGGTACACAATAATCTCATCGATAAAATATATAACAAACGAGAACAAAGAACGTCGTGCATAAGATTTTGCGACGTATGTGTTTCGTAGATAAAAGTTTTTACCTACTAAACCGTAGTCGTAGGTAATTATTTTTAGTGACAATTTTTTTTGTATCAGAATAATTTTAGTTACTAATTGTTTGTTGTGGGTAAATGTTTTCAGAGATGTTCTTGTAAACGTAGGTAACAACATTTTGTGACAATTTGTTTTTGGTAGCTAATAGTTTTTAGTGACGATTATATTTTTGTAGCAGAATAGTTTTAGCTACTAATTTCTTGTTGTAGGTAAATGTTTTTAGAGACGTTCTTTTAAATGTAGGTAATAACATTTTGTGACGATTTTATTTTGATAGCTAAAATTTTTTAGTGATAAATTTTATTTTAAATTTAAATTTTATTATAATTTTAAAAACAAATTTATTTTAATTTATTACAATTTTTAAGACAGTTTGAAATATAAATTAGTTACATTTTATAATTAATGTTGTTGACATCTTTTTAAATAATAATAAATTGAAATAAAATAAACATTAAAAATGGTATGCATTTTATATAAAAAAATAATTACAGGTTATATACAAACTAAGACTCCTCATTGTTGTCACTACTACTGACATAGGTTAAGCCTAGTAATTGTTTGACCATCTTTTTAAGCTTGTTCATTTTTTTTACATTACGATCTAACTTTTCTTCTGTACATTGTAACTTAGTCTTCGGTGCCTGGTTCTCCTCTTGAAGCGTCGTGACATATGCTGGTCGTGAAGAAAATGCACCAACAGGCTTAAGGCCATAACTAAGACCTTTGATATAGCCTGATCTTGTACCAAGGACATTGTTGCAAATGTTATCGACATTAGGCTGATTCCCCTCAGAGAATGATGTCTGCAATAACTCCTACATCTTGTCTTACAATTTAAAGTACAAAATTGAGTTAACTAAAAAATTATTACTTAGTATTACATAGAAAAATAAATTATAATATTAATTTATTTGTACTTACATAATTACTTTGTATCTCTTCAGACGTCTAGCCTTGACCTTTCTTTTAGTGTGTTAGCTTGTAGAGTGTGATCCTATCACACTCTTGTTCTTGAAGTTATGTTTGGCTCTATTATATGAATTTAAAAAATTAGAAGATAATATAATTTATTGTATTAAGAAATAGAATAATAAGTTGAAAACGTTATACTTACAAATTCTTGTTGGACGACAACAAATTATTTGGAGCCGGCGTTATGAGGAGTCTTCATTTTTGCTCTGTTCACCTTCACTTTCTCACACTTTTCCTAAATTAAGAGAAGTAGTCATGAAATGTATAAATAAAATTAATGGAAGGAAATATGAAGAGACAAAAAACAAACCTGAACCTTCCGCTGAGGCCTAATAATCACACATTTCACTCCAATTTTCGAGAGTCACCTATTCCAGAACATGTCTCCTTGCCTCTTCATCGGAAGGGAAAGACTGGTAATATTTATGAAGTCTATATCGATGATCGTTCACCCTTTGTTTCAATAGTGAACTAACACAGCTTGAAACCTCAAGCTTGTCGATATCATCGATATTGAGCTTCATCTATGAAGAACGTGTATAAGTTAAGTTACAATTTTGTTAAGTAAAATCATAATACATATAATCAAATGAATTGAAATATTACTAAAACTTTGTCTAAAGCATTTTGGAGCAAGTTGTCTTCCTTCAACTGCCTGACATGCTGAAGGCAAGGTAATTCATTGCTCACAACGACGCTTAACTCACCGGACAATTTTGTAGATTGGACCTTATCCAAAGGGCGATGTTGTGTGGGGTCAATGGTCATAGACAACTTGTTGTTCATTGCAACATTCATCCGCTGCAACTCAGCTTCTTTTGTGATACCTTTACCTCGTTTTCTAATGCCAGTATTGGAACTTAAAAACAAAAAAATCATAATAAGAAAAACACACTAAATATGTAATGAGTAATTTCAGCATTAATGTAAATATGTTTGGTTAACAATAACAGACCTGAATATCCCTCATGATTAACAGACGATGTTGGTAAAGGTTGTTGCTGACTGTCATCATTTGAGGATGCAATTGTTGGTTGTTGTGTGGGAGGAACTTCTTCGGTCGTTACCACCCTCTTTCCCTTGTTTCTACTAGGTGCCATTATATTGAACTTGTGTAAAACAAAATATGAAGATAACGTATAATCTTAACTCAAACATCAATTTTCCACATGAATATAAGGAGATTAGTAGTCAAATACTAAACATTCAACATAACATTCTGCAAAATCAAACAATACAAGCAATTTATTTACATTCAATCATCATCATCAAGATTTTGAAAATCATTATCATTAAGTACATTATCGTGGGATTCTTCATCACTAATATATTCGAACAAAGTATCGTCATTGTCATTTAACTCATCCTGAGTATAGTCTTCTTTTGTTTGTAAGATAAGATGGACTTGGATTTCATCTAGTTGAACTATATTGAGCTCAACATCTCTCCTATAGAATGATGATATATCTGCATCTTCTATTGGAATGCTTTCTTTATTAAACTCCAATCCAAGATCTTGATAGACTTCATCAGCACCTTTATCCAATTGACCAATATCCCTTTAACAAAAATCAAAGACATTTCTTTGTTGAAACTTTTGAACAACCTTCCAATTGCTACCTAATACAATATCGTTGACGTAGAAAACTTGTTTGACTTGACTTGCAAGGACAAAAGGATCATTATTATATCATGTCTTACTAACATTTATGCTAGTAATATGCCCATTAACTTTCATGTCAGTTAGATCAAACCATTTGCATTTAAGTAGAGCAAACTTCTTATCCTTGATGTAGCGCAACTCTATTATTTCAGAGATGACACCGTAGAATTCAATGATTTCATCGTCATGACATCCTTTAACTGACAACCCCATTATTTTGACTTCTAACTCAACTATCTTGATTTTGTATGTGAAATCTCACCCCATTAACAATGCAACGTATGTATTTCTTCCCATAAATATGAGGCCCACATGCCAAACTATATAATGTTGTTCTCACTTCTTGCACATTATAGTTATGTAACCGTATCATCTGTACGAAAAATTGAAAATAAATATGAGGATGAGATATATCCTCATATTTTCATAATATGTAATCAATATGAAACTTGATTTCTAAACCATGATACAAACTTCTTCCTATGTCTTTCTTTAACATTAATAATCCCTTTGTTGCAAATTGTCTTTGTGCTCTCTATTTAAAAAAGAAAATGATAGTAAGATCTCAAAGTGAATAAAGAAAATTGTAATATGATTGTTTGAATGAAAAGGAATATACGTTCTCTATGTATGTATCGACTTTCTCGCAATTGTTCAAAATATACTAATGGGTGATTTCGAATTCGTCTTTAGTTAACTCCACATATTTACCCACACCAAGTGACCTAACTTTTTGGGAGAAAATAGATAAACCACCATTATCATGAAAATCAAAGTTACGTTCTGGTCTATTAAATCTTGTCTCCACATCAGTTAAGTACATTGAACAAAAATTCAAGCATTCATTTACTATATAAGCCTCTGTAATAGACCCTCTAGTCGAGCTCTATTATATACATAATGCTTAAGAGAGCATAAAAACCTAAACATAAATAGTTATAAACTTAGGAATTGTTACAAACAAATAATATAGGAAAATTTGTTGAATTTAATATGAATTACCTTTCAATCAGAAACATCCATCAAAATTGAACCGGTCCACAAAGTTTTGCTTAATATGGTAAGTAAATTGCCAAATAAACCATAACATCAAAAAACTACGGGGAAATAATAGTTCAAGCTTACATAAAATCAATGCTATGTCTTTTTCCATTTTATTAAGCTCTTCAAATTTAAGTGTTTTGTAACAAAATTGCTTAAAAACTCTCCCAATTGACCCAAAGTGATGGACACATCCTTTTGTAAATACCCACGCATTCCAACAGGAAGTAGTCGTTACAAAAGTACATGACAATCATGAATTTTCAACCCTGACACGTTTCCCTCTTTAACATTCATACAACGACCTATATTTGATGCATGCCCATTAGGAAATTTGTCTGATTGGAAGAACTGACAGAATGATTGTTTCTTACTTTTTGACATATTGTAATAAGCAGAGGGAATAACGTATGAGCCATCATCTTTTCTTTTCAAATGCAAATCCTTTATAATATTCTTGTCTTCCAAGTCTAGTCTAGCCTTAATTGTGTATTTGGATTTCCCATCAATTCCCATTACAATTTTAAATTGAACTCGTAAATGTTTTTCTCAATATGCATGACATCAAGATTGTGCCTCAATAGTAATTCCTTCCAATATGGCAAGTTGAAAAATATACTTTTTTTGGTCCAATTTAGTTCGAGATCATTTCTCTTATGCTTTCTATTACTTGGGTGTTTGCCAAGTGTTATGTCACCCAAATGTGACAGCTAGTAAACAATATCATCACCGGACAACTGCGTCGGAGCTTCACCCAACTCTACTGTGCCATTAAACTATTTACTTTTTTGTCATCTATGCCCATGTTCCAAATAACGAGGATGACCTGTATAACATATTTTACTTCGTATCCTTTTTGAATATGTTTGCTGGTTACACACAGGACAAGCCATATACCCTTTAGTGGTCCACCATATAAATTCCTATAAGCTGAGAAATCATTTATAGTTCACAAACAGAAGCATGCATTATAAATGTTTTGCCTTCAACAACATCAAAAGTTTGTAATCTAAATTCCCATAGATCGTTTAAGTCATCAATTAATGGTTGCATGTATACATCGATGTCCTTACTAGGAGCAGTAGGTCCTGGAATAAGCAAAGACAAAAACATAAAAGACTCCTTCATACACTTCTATAGAGGAAAATTGCATAGGATTATAATCACCAGACACATGCTATATGAATTACTCATATTACTGAAAGGATTAAATCCAACTGAGGCCAATCCAAGTCGAACATTACGACAATCTCATCCAAACCATGGAAACTTTCTATCAAGCTCTTTCCATGCCATTGATTCTGCTGGATGACGCATAATGTTATCATCAATGCGTTTCTCTTTATGCCACCTCATATCTATGGTTATTTTTGTAGACATAAAAAGTATTTGTAATCGTGGTTTAATAGGAAAGTACCGAAGGATTTTATTCAGTATTTTTTCCCTCTCCCATCATCTACCTGCCATCTTGATGTACCCCAAATAGGACACTCCTGAAGATCTTTACTTTCCTTCCAAAAAAGAACACAGTCATATTTACAAGCATGAATTGAAATATATCTCAATCCAAGGTCCCTTAACAGTTTCTTCGCATCCTAGTAAGATTTTGGCAACTTGTGTCCAATAGGTAATGCATCATTCAGTAAGTCAATTAACATTTCAAAGGACTTGTTACTACTTCACAACAAATGATAGTTGTGAAAAATTAGAGCATTCCGGATATAATTGTTCTTGAGCAACTTTCAATAACTTCCCAAAATTATCTTTTGTAATATTACCAATTATGTTAGGCATTCCTGTTTCATTCATAGTCTCCATATAATTCTGACAATCGTCTAGCATCTCGTTAATCATTCACATCATAATCATCATCATTATTGTAACTGTGATCATAACGTCTTCCACCACTTCTATTACAACTTGCTTCCTTACGTTCACCATGATAAAACTATAGAGTATAGAATTTGTTTATGCCTCAGATCATCAAGTGATTATATACCATATCTTGACTTTGGAAGTCGACATTTAAGCAATCGATGCATGGACAATGAATACTACCTTCATCATCCATTTGATCTTTTACAAATTACATGAAACTCTTAACTCCTTCTACGTAGTCAGTTGACTATTTTTGATGACACATTCAACTCTTATCCATTTAGCTATACAATAAAATAAGATAACTGAGTTATTACATGCATTTTTTGTTTAATATTATGTTAAAAAACCTATGTAATTAAGGTACATGACATTGTTTACTATCCACTCAACAACCTTATTTCAGTTCATACTCACCAATTACGTAAACAATATATAACAAAATGAAATGACAACTGATATATAAAGCAATTAATTAACAAGCTGATTAGTAAGATGATTACTACTTAACAACAGTTACTTTTGTCGAACATGTGGTGGGCAAGGAGAGTATACCTGAAGATGTCACATAAATTCTGCGGTTTTGGCTCCAATCAAACAGATGAACATGGAATCTGCAAATAAATTCTATACACAATCACCAACTAAATACAAAATTTTAAAAGTGAAGAGATTTCTCACACACCAAACAATCATTTTAACCTATAGATGTATATATTCAAGAAGCATATTTTCATAGATGTATACATTCAAGAAGTAAGCATTCACTTTAATTTCTTAACTTTTTTTTGGGGGGCATATACTTCTTTTGCAAAAGCTCCATCAGTTGTAAAAGAGATGGGAAGAGGAAAGGATAATCCTACTTGCAAATAAAATGCTCTAGCATACTGAACATTTAACACCACCTACCTAGAAAGCAATATCGAATTTGATAGATGACAGGAGCCAACATGAACATCCCCTTTGGTACTTTATAGAAGTTAATTTTTCATAATGAGGTAAAAACTTGTTTTACTTTAAGTAAGATCAACTAAGTTAAGGAAAATTCCCATAATACGCCGAGCGTCTTTTCATAAAAGTAATCACAAGATTACTAGGAAGATCTCGCTTATTGTTGGAGAAACATGAGTAATTATATTTTAAGCATTTATATCCTTCAAATTTTCAGTTTGATGTTTAGCAAGAAGAAACGCAACTATATAAAGAACCTGCAGAATTGACACAGCATCATCATGACGGAAATACTCATCTCAGACCGAGCACGCCACTCGTTAACGTCATCGCAAACAAAGCTGAAACAGTAATTAAAACAAATTTCAAGTCAAAGCTTAAAGATAATTAAAATGGAAAAGACTAAAACTGAAACTGAAAATTAATAATCATTCTCACCTGACAACATACAAAATGCAAAAAGGCCATTTGTTGGAATTGCTTATGGAAAATGCATGGCAATTCAAGAAAAACTTGTATGCACCCTGAATCACGAGACCACCATAATTATCACTCCAAATTGTTAGTTTATGCACCAGTAGGATAAGTAGATATGGGATATCTAAGTTTCTGCACATGGCTTTTAATATCTCGAATGTTTGGTAAGGTTTACTAACCCTAACCATACGCCTTTTTTCTAATCTCTATCTGGAAGAAAATTTGAATATTAGACTTGAAACTAAGCTCTCCGGTGATTAAAAAGGCTTCAAGCTGGAATTTGTAGCTTTTTCTTTTTTTTGTGTTTTTTGTACATATGGATTGGACCTCTAATATAGCCATGCAGTATGACGGGTTGCGAAACTATATTTTATTTCAGGCAGACAATCTTTTGATACTTCAACGCCATAAAGCTTGATAACCAAATTTGTTTCTAGATGAGCAACATATATATATAGAAGCCCTTATGGTAAAATGTTTGGTCATCAGACTCATTTATATAGAAAACTCTTTTCTTTAGGAATAAATGCATCACTTTCATAATTGCATATATAAAATCCATATCTGCAATTTTAGGCTATAAAAAGTAGCCCGATTTGTTTCAGTAGGTGAGTGCCTGCATCTTTTAGCCAAAGCACCACCGCAGCATTACTCTAATGATTTACCAAAGTTGAATTGCATTCTACTTCCAAATGGAAGTAATTAATTTGCTCGAGTAACTGTCCTTTCAACTTGCAAATCTAGTATATGTTATCAACATTTTCAGTTAATTAAAAGAAATGCAGCAGTTATAATTTTCGAGGAAAAAAATAATGGTCATCCATAATAGAGCTTTCATCAAACACTTAGTATGCATCACAAATTCATCCCTAACTAATAACAAAATCGCGATCTTTCTCCATTATTCACCAACATTCACACAAAATAACAAACAATGACTCATTAACAACCAAAATAAATGCAGCCAACTCAATCCACAGTAACAAGACCGACGTGCATAAAACCATTAAACAACAAAAATTGAAGCAGAAAAACACCCAAGAGCAGAGCATGGACGACCTACCTCGACGGACGGTTAATTGGAGACGATGTAAAGAGAAGATGGAAGCAATCGGTGGAAGAACAAATGAAGATGACGAATGACAAAGATGAGAGAAGAAAACGATAGAGAATTAGGGAATAAGATGAAAACAAAAAGGGCGGTAGAGCTTCGGTTTGAACATAATAAATTGGAACAAAAATAATGTCGTTTAATTTTTCTCATCTGGTACATTTGGCAACATATTTACATTTCGTCCTCAAATGTTAAACGTTTGCTACGAAAATAAAATAGCGTCGCAAATTGTACAATATTTTGCTACCAATTAATAAATCATCGCCAATACTAAACTTTTTAATTTTTTCCAACAGTCAAAACTATCATCACCTATCACTCCAATTTCGCTACCAATCATACACAGCGTCGCCAAAACCCAAGCATTTTCTTTACATTCTTAATTGATTAATATATATGAGGTATTCCTAATACATCATACAAAATGTTAAATTAATCTTCTCACTTATATATGCAATTATTCTTCATTTGCTTAATTTTTGGGAATGACTAATCTTTAATTTTAATTTGTTAGAAATAGTTTTCTAATTATATTACAATGTCTTGTTAAATTATTACAATTTAGTTTTTCTAAATTACAATCCTTAAAATGTATAATTTTTTGACATATGTTTTTTGAAATTATAATAATCAAAATGTATAATTTTCTGAAAATTGTAAGTCAATTATAATTTATTTAAACGGTCAAAAAATTAATTTCCAAATAGTTTTCAATTGAATAATTTAATTTTTAATTCAAAATATATTTTATTTAGAATAGGAAAATAAATTTATTAAAAATTATTTATGAACCTGCAGGCTTTAGCGACGAACCATGTATTGGTCGCTACATCTGACGTTTGTCAACTAAATACAATAGATCGTAGCAAATTAATTAATACTACTTCCAAACAACTACAGTAAAAAATAAATGACATCGTTTACTTAAGCAAGAAAAACGACATCGTTTTGTACTAGGTTTTCAAAGACAAAATCATAAAAGGTTACTCCATTCTCGTTCAAGCTGTCAATATTTCTCAAAATCCTCTCTTCTGTGTGGGTTCTATATTGTGGTCATCATCGTCAAAGAACCATTATTAACTAAATCGGTATTATTCTTTTGTTCTATTTTCATCAACAAAGTTGTGCTAAGTTTAACTTATACCTTTAGGTGCTTATTGTGAGTTCTTAATTATGCATTTGATATATGAGTTGTGTTTATGGTTGAGTTTCGAGCATGATTTACTATCTGTCCTTATTATTTGTATATAGGTTGGCTTCTTCTCAACGACCTTTAATGCTTCCCTCATCAAAGCTTTGTAACTATTTGATGAAAGGTCTTCAAGAGTATTTTACTTTAATTCATTTCCATTAATAGTAATATAACCCAATATAGATAATACTATATTTCTGTACATCAAGAACATAATCATGTCTATTCTACTTTAAATTCTAAATTTTGCATGTGATACAAACTACATAATAGATTTATGATATTTTAGTAAGGGTAACTTTCATGTCATTAGGCACATTGAAGATGTATAAGTGCTAAACTGGACTACTTTCACTTATCATCGAAATTGGAGTTGAACTTATCATTATTTTATTCTAAATTGATATTTCCAGATTATATCTCTTAACATTATTAATCAAGAAATGTCAACATGGAGACTAGTTTCGGATGGCCTTAATTCATTCCGTTGGGAGAAATGTGACAAAATTGTCCCTACTCAAAAAAATAAACAATGAAGAAAAAATCTCCACTTCATACATTAATAATTGTTTGCCTTCCATGGCCGATCTTCTACTTCAAGGTGTTTAGTATCATCTAAACAACGTTACTTACCTTATTATGTACATCTCATTTCCTTTTATGAAGCTATTATATATGTTCACATTTTATGGTATATACTACATGTTGTTTTAATCTTCCTTGAATCTCGAAGATAATGTGTATGCCCATGGAGGTGGGAGCGATGTCATAACAGTCCGTAAAAGATTAGGGAAATCAGTTGTTTTGAAAAATTCGTCAATTCCACAGACTTCGTCTGGTCATTCATGTATGCATGTCACTCCAATTTCGGTTCGTTTAACGGTTTACTAATCTGAGAACATTTAAGTTTTACACTGATTGTGTTTTAGGTAAACCATTTCATACTGGCAGTTCATCCGGAGAATTTGTCTTCCATACTAAATCTAGTGACTCATTCATTGTATCCTCTATAAGTTTAGCTATAGCGGAAATGCTATTGCAAGAGAGTGTGAAAATCCCTACACCTGAGGGAACTATTATTGTTTCAATTGGTGCCTTCGAACGTGCAAGGACCCTTCTCGGGAATCCAGACATTGGAGACTTATTTACCTTTATCGACTCTCATATCACTTGGAATTCAAAAAAATAATTATATCATTGTCATTTATCAATGCAATCAACTGGACTTAGCTTTACAGTTGATTTATTGTTGTATCTGTAAAAATTTATCAAATAACCTCTACTAGTTAGGGGTCAAGCTGCGTACTATTGAGCGTGGACTGTTATTGTTCTTGTTTTATGACTATATGAATTGTTAAACTTCTAATTTAAAGTTCGTACTACTCCATTTATCATATTATTATATTGATATAATTGTTTAAATTTTTTATAACTAATTTTTGCAATGTTAGTAAATATTAATGTTTAGCACTTAAAATTATGTTGTGTATGTATTTTCAACAATACGTTGTAAACATTTAAAACAAATCTCCAATAAAACATATCTTAACTATGATACATTATAAAAATATTAGTTTAACAATTTTGGAAATGTCAACTCTTTGGTGACGATTTCTAGAAATCGTCATCTGATGTGGACCATTTAGGGATGTTTTTCAGAAATCGTCACTGAACATGTAAAATTTGGTGACGATTCTCAAAATTCGTTACCAAATATTGATCTTTTGATCACGCTTCCAAATATCATCACCAAATGGTCACTTTTAGTGACAATGTCAAAAACGTAGCAAAAAACCAAACATTTTTTTACTAATGATTTTGTATAATTGTCGCCACTTATGAACCCTTTGATGACGATTTCGGACATTGGTCACAAAATGTTTAATAAATTATGGTGACAATTTCTAAAAAGTGTCACCAAAAGTTAAATTTACCGATGAATATCTGAAATCGTAGTCCATTGTGGATCATTTTGTGACGATTTTAGGTAATCGTCACTAAATGTTCACCAATTGGTGACTATTTTGTTCTTCGTAATGAATGTTGATCCTTTTGTGACGCTTTTTTGGTTAATCGCTAAAGGTTTAATTTTAATGACGATTTATGAAATCGTTGCAATATGATAACATTCGCAAAAAAAAAAAAAAAGAGTAGCTGAATGTTGTAATGACATTGACTGATTGATAAAAATTGTCAGATCGAAAGGATTCATGGCTTGTCCACATTAATTTAAAGATTTTCATGCAAAACAAGCAGCACTTTCACTACAAACCAACAAAAGCAACAATGTCACAAAGCGATTGAATAGCTACTGCTAACTAACAACAGATAATTTGAAAGTCCTAAACAGTCTGAAATGCTCAAGATATACGATCCGATTAGAAAATCAACGAATTAGAGGTCTTAAGCATCTTGAAATGAGCAGTAAATATGATGTGATGAGAGTAAATCAATAGAACAAGACCATTCCAATTATAAGCCTCTCAATGAAAAAAGCTATATTATTTATTGTATGCATAACAGTTAGTAATCCACTTGCTGCACAAAATTATGGATTATCCTCAAAAAGGAAGAAGCAAACTACGACAGTCTCATATTCTTTTATCCAGAGTAACGATTTTTAAATGGCCGGTTAGGGTGACGCAAAGTCTACAATTCGCCGAGTGCTTGATGTGCGCGATAAACAATTGTGTTGCCTCACTAGCTTCGTTGAATCTTCAAGTTGACTTCTAAGAGGTATCATCTTCCAGTTGAGTTTCACAATTTTGTTTCTTCTCCGTCACCTGCAGGACGCCTTCCTAATATCCTTCTACGAAACTTTTCAGAACATCTCTATATGCAGAAGCCCTTGTCATGCACACCCGCCGTAAAGCAGGTCTTAAAATTTCCCTACCTCTTTTTGAAGCCACAGCTGATAGCAAAAGCAGAATATAAAGGAAATAACCAAAAAATTTAGGGTAGTTTCATTTCTCACGAGGCTTAATAAAAACTGCTCTGTGTATAACAAAAGGAACACTTTGATTGCCTCAGTTTTGTTTGGAGATTCTTCAGATACCATATTATGCTTTCATGTCATAATGGTTTGGCCAAAAGACGTTCAAAAACCAGAATCTTGTTTATCCTTTTGTGGAGAATAAATGTAAAACACAGACAAAGGGAGTTACGAACAAAAAAACGAGAATTTACAAAACATGGATACGTGAGAATCCCGAGTGTTGGGAGAAAAACGCATAGAGCAAATAATCAAATTTTAACATGTTTGTTTAGAAAATTTTACAGAACTTTCTCTAGTCTTTCATGAAGACTAAGAAAATTTCCCCTTACCCAAAACAAGTATGACAGGAATATATATACGAAACTAAGAATGATAACAATGTCCAACTACGTTCTAACGCTGTGTTTGGTTGCTGTCTCCAGAGGGCAGAGACGGAACGCGACATAAATTTTGAAGACGGAACAAAACAAAAATTGGAGACCGTGAGATGTTTGGTTGTGGTGGACAAAACAGAAAAAACTGTCTCCGTCTCGGGGACAGAAATGTGTTTGGTTGCAGTGGACAGAACATAAAAACAGTGCAATGACAAAAATGCCCCTGCATT
>JAOQMS010099168.1:0-18673 GCA_027563885.1 Erythroxylum longipes | reverse complement strand
TGTACAGACAGTAAAGGATGATAGATGTGTAAACTTTTGATTTTGATGGAATGAAATGAGGAAGAAGTTGATTTTAACAATATTGTGGTTTTCTATTAATGCTTTATTGGTAAAATTGATATGATGCCATGTGGAATGAATGTAGTGATCGCATGTAGCTTACCCTTACCATAGGATATGTACCGGAATGACCTGCGGGCATCCCGGTGCGTACCCAACGGTAAGGGGGTGCTACAAACATAACACAATGAAATGCTCCATCCAACTTAACATCCTCTTCATATGCCTTATACTCAAACACCCAACCTATACAACTTAAGGAGGATAAACTATTAATTAATAAACTTTCACAGTAATTCCATTGCCTCCATACTTTTTATTTAAACATTTTTCTTGTTTTTTCTTATTTTTTATTTTTTAATATAAAAATGAAAGCGGCTACATCAACATAGAATTCATAGCATGACATTTTAACAAATTCAACCAACCCACATGTAAGCAAACCCCCACACTTAGACTTTTACACAATCACATTCATCAAGAATTAACAAATGTTCCACTAGATTTAAATCTTGGGTAGGACATTTGGTTAGGTGGATGTATTGTAGTTTATACAAAATAAAAGGTTAATACAGATCAAAAGGATTAGCAAGGGAAATTCACATAAATGGGTAGGGTATTTGGCTAATGTAGCTTATAATCAACAAAGAATGCCTAATCATTTTCATAAACATGCATATGATAAACAATGTGATCTCAAATAGAAATTCAACGCAAAGTAAGGATGTGTATATCATGAAGGTCACTCATAACAAACAAAATAGTGAGATTGGTATGAATTTGTCAGTTTAATATGGCTTAAAACCTCATTAGTTTTTGTCTACCACTAGTCACCTCTCTTCTAAGAATAATGTACATTAACTAACCACAAGAGCAAAAGTACATGTCAAATTTTGCTATATATTTTCTAGTCAATTCACACTTTAATTATGACTAAATAATCTTAAAAGCAATAAAAAAAAGAAAAATTTTGATTTTGTTCATTTGATTTTGCAAACTGCCTAAAAAGCCACATATGCCATAGTTAAGCTCAAAAATATGTATAGAAACTAGCATACCCCTACACATCAAACTTACATTGTCCTCAATGTAAAATCAAATGCAAGAAATGAAGCAGTTAACAAAAATAGCAAATGTGAAAATGAAAAAGACAGAAATTAACTCCACTTAGGTTGCCGCCCAAACAATGCCTTTGTTTAATGTCATTAACTCGATCTCTAGTTGCGTATATCAAGTGATATTCGTCACATCCTCCAGTATCAACACCTCCAAATCCTCCGTTTGGAAGCCCTCATAATACGGCTTCAAGTGATGACTGTTCACTCTGAATGTCTTGTAGTTTTAAGGCTCCGTATCTCCACTAGACCAAAAGGAAAGAAATGAGTGGTAACAAACGGACCAACCTAATAGGAATGCAACTTACCTAGAAAGAGTTTGAGTTTGGAATGATACAGTAATACTTTTTGGACCACCAAAAAGCTTTTCCGTGAAATCATCTTATCATGAAAAGCTTTCATCCTCTCCTTATATATCACTGCATTTTGATATGACTCATTCTTTATCTCTTCCAAATCTTGAAGCTGTAACTTCCTATGCATTCTTGCATTATCCAAGTGCATGTTGCATCTTTTGATAGCCCAATATACCTTATGTTGTAATTCCACAAAAAGATGACATTGCTTCCCAAACACTAGTCTATACGGAGACATTCCAATTGGTGATTTGTAAGCCATCCTGTAGGCCCATAATGTGTCTTCCAGTCTTACACTCCAATCCTTCCTATTGGGCTGCACGATTTTCTCCAGGATTAACTTGATTTCTCGATTTGAGACTTCAGCTTGTCTGTTGCTTTGGGGATGGTAAGTTGTGACATCCCACTATCATAGAGTATATACTCGAACATCCAGAAGACATTCAAGTATATATCTTATGACAATGGAATGTTAAAGCAAACATAATCTCTAAAATGGAATCATAAGGAAAACAAAATACTTAAAACCTCAGCTCTTCATTTCATTCATTCACAAAAGTTTACATTGTAGTCATTAAAACCAATATTTACATTACCAAACATAATACAGTTTACAATCCTTTATACAAAAGTTCTACATGTCAAAGAAACTACATAATACAGTATATAACTCCTCTGATGTCAGCTGGTAGACCTTTAAGCCATATCTTAATCCAAAATGTTCCTCTAGAAAATCTTAGGAACCTAGGACTCCTGTCTCGTACTTGAAAAGCCACGTTATAATTTTTGATGAGTTTTACGAACTCAATGAGCGAACCATCATTGATAATCTCACTCTAATCAAATACATAAATATCATACGATCAACCAATTTCACAACATCTTCCATTTCAATATGACATAATGAATGTTACACATTTCACATACATTCTTTCAGATCATATATAACCCAATCAATCACATTATCGTGGCTTATCACTTTATCATCACAACTTCAATAAAAGGTTTCATAATCATATATTTCATAATCATAAATCTACAAATGCAGATGCATATATGCATATAAGACTCCAGATTTTTCATTATTTGTTGTGATCGAGTGCCTTTCAAATACAGATATAGATACTGGCCCATTAGGCTCATTCAGATACAGAAATCACAAAGAAAAGCTTTACGTGCAGAATTCTGAGCTTAAAGCTCTTTCAGACTAGCTACTTTAATCATAACGCCTTTATCTGAACATCTATTTTATGAAATGCTTCAAATAACAGAATATGCCATCAAAAGAATTTACTCATGATGCACAGATAGAATCTTAGATTCATCGAACCTCAATCCGGGATTAAACTTTCATTGAGTATTCAAAAAATCATTCAGAATTTAGAAGCAGAAAAAACACTTCCAATACATTCCCAAATATCAAACTCCTCGAACCATTAAAGTTCAGAATTCTCATATAGATCATAAACAGTTCGATAATTGGAAGTTAAATAGAAATAAAATCAATCCTAATGAAATCATCTAGGTTGACTCACAATATGCTCCAATATATGCTATTGCTTAGATGGTTCGGCAATGTCTGAATGGCATCCGACTTGAGCATCTAAAATCATACAATTCACTCATAATTCACATTATAAAGTCGATAAACCAAATACATATTCATTTGTGCACATGTATACAAATGTCAGGTTAAATACATACTCAATTGACTTTTCCCGGGTATGTAACCTTATTCAAATTTCTTAACCATTCAACATCATACTTTGTATACTACCATTTTGCAATCAGGTTTGTACCTTTAAATTATCTTGATTTACTCCAAATTCATAAATCATACTTTACACTTATCCTTTAACATTTCCATGATCAAAAAGCTTCTTATAATACACACACAATGGGTACTTTACATCTGAAATTTTAGCAAGCTAAATCTATACATTCACCAAAATTTTTCCAGCAATATGTACTCATACATTCATCCAATTCTCATGCATAAATACCCTATGTTATTCAATATTCATTCATCCATACCTTATACACATTATTCATATCCTAAAGATCATGTTTGCTTTAAAAGAACTCATTTATTTCCTTTAACAAATCAGAAGTTTTCTAGATTTGAACTCAATCACATCAAAACAATCCCTTCTTTAAGTTATGACTTCAATTAACTACATAAACTTATCAAGATATCTTCTAGCAAAACTATTTCACAAAAGAATTAATAAGACATAAATAATGATTTTTCATGTTTTATACTTTGACTAATTTGAGCTCTAAAGTCCCCAAAAATTAGGAAATAATATAAGGTTCCTGCACAGGGGTTTGTCATAGGAAATATTTGGACAACAATCATAACTCAAGCTCTTGTCACTATTTAATCAAGCCACTTTCACAAGGGTCAATCTAACACCTATATCTACAACTTTCATTCTTCGATTTTCTTCAAATTCATGCCCTAAAGATATGTAAAATAGGTCGAAAGAGGAAGATGAAATTGAAACCAGAATTTCGACCTACAACTCTAATTTTCCAGTTTTTTTACACTTTATACCAAAGTTAAAACATCCTCTTTATAGTTCATCAATTATAGCTCTATTAGGCCTGAATCATACTCCAATTCCTCATCAATACCCTCTCCATTTCCAGTTCAAAATTATTCAATTAATAGCTCACAAATCCTAGTCTTTCATGCATCAAAAATCAAACCAGAAATCTATCTTACATTATCATGCATATAGGTCTAATTCTTTCTCAATTCAAGAACACTCTTTTAACTACTTTATTTGGCACAAATCCACCTTTATACATTAAATTGCGTTCCAATTAATCCACATAATGCCCTATACTCCACGGTTTTCATATACCAAAAACAAAACAGAAAAACTCCTACGTTCATGCAGCATTTTTTAGCACATATCATCACCAACATCACACGCATTTTACTCCAATTCAATCACCAATATCATACCATTTAACATGACATAAAACTCAGATTGTCACTTACCTATTAGGATTCCAATTCAGATCAAACTTTAGATTAAATCAAGTCTCCATGCAAGTAAAATTCATTACAAACTTAAGATGAAAACAAGTTGATTTTGGACAACAAGATGAAGGTAACTTTCAGCTAGTTTTCTTGGCTATTTTGTGTAAGGTAAAAAGCTGGTTTTGGTGCAGCACTTTGGCTAGGGTTTAGGTAAAATACAGAGGAGAAAGTAGGAGAAGTTTTCGGTGATGAAAACAAAAGAAAGAAGCAGCAAAACTCTGCTGCAGAAACTTGCTACATCACAGGCTAGGTGTCACCATTAAAGCACAACATTTGTCCTAAGGCATGTCTTACATTTACCTAATCAAGATGCTGCCACTAAGCCTCACATTTACTAGCCATTTTTCTCCTACTAATCAATCCACATGTCACTCCAAGATTAGTCCACTTGTCACATACTAATTGATCCATTTGTCATTCATTTACTAGTACATTTGTCACATATTTAACTATGCCAAATATCACTCAATTCTAGGCTTAATCATCCTAGTTTTTCATGTATCAATTTATCCTACCTCTTGGAATTTTTCCTAATCTAATTGTAAATATTAATTCATTAATCTCCCAATTAATTACAATCAACATTTTTCATACACCAGGACATGTCAAATGAGTGCATATGCTTACTTGTAATGTGCACAAATGTCAACGTGTACGAATGCTAATGTTATGCATGTATATGCAATACTTAATCTAGGGTTGAACCCTAAGCATATACCGAAAAATAGGATATTACATAAGCAGTAGAAATTTTATGCGTGATGTGATATTTTCTAAACATTGTTTCCATCATCCTATTGCAGAAATGGGTTCCTTTGCGCTAACGATGGATTTCGGTATCTAGAACCTAGAAAAAATGTTAGCCTTAACAAAATCTACAACAACCTTGGCATCGTTAGTCCTAGTGGCTTTGGCTTCCACCTATTTGAAACATAATCAACTGCAAGCAATATATAATTAAAGCCAAAACACGGAGGGAAAGGTCCCATAAAATCAATGCCCCAAACGTCAAAAATTTCACATAAAAGCAAAGGATTTTATGGCAATTGATCCTTATAGGACGTGTTACCTGATCGTTGGCATCTATCACAGGATTTGCAGAAGGTATATGCATCTTTAAACAATGTTGGCCAGTAGAAGCCACTCTTCAGAACTTTATAAGCTGTCCTTTTCACCCCAAAATGTCCTCCGTAAGTGTACGAATGACAGAAGGTTAAAATTGATGATGATTCATTTTCCGGTACACACTTCCTGATAACTTAATCTGCACAGTTCCTCCAAAGATACAGGTCATCCCATACGTAATACTTCGCTACACTCTGTAGCTTATCCCTCTAAGCTTTTGACAAACTAACAGGTAATTTGTTAGTAACTAAAAAATTGACAATGTCTGCATACTATGGTAGTGTCGTATCGGTAGAAAATAATTGCTCATCTGGAAAGGTTCTCATAGAGGGATATCATTTTCTTCAGTTATCAAATGGCTGAGATGGTTCGCCATCACATTTTCTGCCCCCTTCTTATCTCTAATCTCCAAGTTGAATTCTTAAAGGAGGAGAATCCATCTGATCAGCCTCAGTTTTGATTCTTTCTTTGTGAGAAAGTATCGTAAAGCTACATGGTCAGAATAAACAATCGCTTTAGTACCAAGTAAATACGATCAAAATTTTTCCAAAACAAAAACCACAGATAATAGTTCTTTTTCAATATTGGAATAATTTAATTAAGCTGGGTTGAGAGTCTTTGAAGCATAGTAGATAGCATACAAAGCTTTCCTAGAACTGCCCTCATTGCATAATCGCTCGCATTACACATGATCTGGAAGGGGAGGTTCCAATCTGGCAGTTGAATCATCAGTAGGGATGTCAGAAGCTCCTTAAGTTTGTTGAATGCTTCCTTGCACTTTTTGTCGAACTCAAATGAGACATCTTGTTGAAGAAGCTTGTATAGTGGTGCGGCTATCTTTGAAAAGTCTTTAATGAACCTTCGATAAAAATATGCATGCCCAAGAATAGAACTCACTTCCCTCACAGTAGAGGGGTAAGGTAAAGAAGGAATAAGATCAACTTAGACTTATCTACTTCAATACCCTTAGCAGATATCACATGGCCTAAAACTATACCTTAATCCACCATAAAATGACAATTTTCCCAGTTCAACATGGGGTTAGTTTATATACATCGTTCCAAGATAATGGAAAGATTCTCAAGACATTCATCAAAAGAAGATCCATACACACTAAAATCATCTATAAATACCTCAATAATCTTCTCCACATATTTGAAAAAAAATGCTTACCATATACCTTTGAAATGTGGCGGGTGCGTTACGTAATCTAAATGGAATCCTTCGGTACGCAAACGTACTGAATGGGCATGTAAAAATGGTCTTCTCCTAATCTTCAAGTGCGATCGGGATCTGAAGATAACCTAAAAAGCCATCTAAAAAGCAATAATAATAATAGCCAGCCAATCTCTCAAGCATCTGATCAATAAAAGGAAGGGGAAAGTGGTCTTTACGAGTAGTAGAATTTAACTTTCTATAATCAATACATACTCAACACCCGGTTTGCACTTGGGTGGGAACCAACTCGCCTTCCTGGTTTGTCACAATAGTGATTCCAGACTTCTTTAGAACCACCTAGACAGGACCTACCCCCTTACTATAAAAAATCAGGTAGATAACCCCAGCATCGAGAAGCTTCAGCACCTCCTTCTCTACAACTTCCATCATTGGAGGATTCAGCCTACGCTGAGCTTGCCTTGTGGATTTTGCATCCTCCTCCAACAAAATGAGGTGCATGCATATGGAAGGACTTATCCCTTAGATATCTGAGATAGTCCACCCAATAGCCTTTTTATGCTCTCTTAGCATTCAAACTAGCCTCTACTCTTGATTTGAAGTCAACTTCACTGAAATGATAACTAAGAGAGTTTGCTTATCTCCTAAATAGGCATACTTCAGATGTGTGGGGAGTGGCTTCAATTCCAATTCTGGTGCCTGTACATCAAAAGTTAACAACTTTTGGTGAACTTCAGGTAGTCGTATAGAAGCCAAATCATACCTTTTTGAAGAGCTTTCCAATGAATCCAAGGCGACTGTTGATAGTTGTGCATTAGTCTATGTTTTTCTAAGTAATTGGCACATGTTTCTTGCATAATTGTTGATTATTGTTGTATTTTAGGATTCATTTTGTACGTTTTCATTTATTTTGATTTCCATTGTTGTTATTTTATGTTTGATGTTAATTTAGGGTAAGGATTGATTAGTTTTATGTAGGAAGGAAGATTGAGCAACTTGGAGATTAAGCTATAGATTAAAGAGGAGAAGAGAAGAGGAGACTCTCTGTTGCCAATTCTCACAATCTCGAGAACCATGCCAATTCCCACGATCATGGGAATTATAATCCAAGATATTATGCAGGGCCTCATTAAACTTAGGGTTTTTGGACTATTAAAAGAGAATCAAGCCTCTATGGTTGAGGAGATGAAACCCTTCTGTAGAAAGAGCCTCCTTGAGTGAAGAATACAAGTTTTGAGCCTTGAGGAAGGTGAAGATTAAAGGATTATCACCAAGATTGGGGAAAATAACACATCAACATAAAAAAATTCCAGATTTTGAAAAAGAAGAGAAAAAGTTTCCTTTATTCAATTTTCTGTATTTTTCTTTCTTCTGATCTTTGTAAGATGGATTATTTGTGTGTTGATGATGTTATGGAGACCATTATTGGTTGATTTAGTTTTAGGGATTGCTTTTGAACTATTTTTGTCAAACTCTTATTTTATAAAATTGAATGAAAGTATCTTTGATGATTGTTGATTTTATTTCGATCTTGTAATAAATAGAGAGAGTGAGTAAGATTCTTTATGTAGGATTGTACAATGAGAGTTGGCAACCTATAGATGTACAATCATCGGCTAATTCAATTGATCACCTATAGGATAGTTTAATAACTAGTTAAATTAGTAAAGTGATTGGGTAGGTTGAGAGATCGTTCAATTGATTCTATTTAATTTGATTAGGGACAATTAATTACACCTTGAGAGAGGGTAGTTAATACATTCGAAAATCTTATGTGAGATATAATTCAATTAATAAAATAGGAGGGAGACAAAATAGGAAAAAAGTAATATCTAGTCTTTAGATTCTTGAGTTCTAATTTTCTGCAATTTGGCATTGTTTATTGTTCATTATTAGTCTTTCAATTTTAGTTTATTTTTTCATATTATTTCTATTATACAATTTCGTTTCTTAAACTAAGTTTGATCTAAATTAAGTTGTTTCTAGGAATCAATCCTTGTGGTATCGATATCTGCTTTCTAACTACAAGTCATGACCGTACACTTACGATTTTTGAGGGTAAAACTAGGAGTAGATTGTTTTGCAATTTTACAAGTTTTTGGCGTTGTTGTCGGGGATTGGTTGTTTAGCATCTTTAGTTTGGATTACTTTGATTTAAGGATTTTTGACACTTTTCCTAGTGTATTTGTAGGTGCATGAACATAAGGAGCACGCGAAGATCGGCAGAATTTGGTTACAACAAACTATCCGATATCACAAGACACATCAAGATATCTTAGAATGAGGAATGAGACATCTGAAGAGCTAGATGCTGGGAAGAAATAGAAAGAACAATGATTGAAGATAGTTATTATAAGGAGCAAGGAACTTTTGCAAATTATAATGAGACACATTATGGTTGGGGAAGTACTGATCCTTATTGGAACATGTACACTCGGGAGTGGCAGAACCACCCAAATTTTTATTAGTCCAACAATGCAATTACTTATATGGGACATCAAGACCTATTTGAATTTTAACAAGATGAGTCCATTTCATGGGATTCCAAATTCGACAAAATCCTGAAAAATCTAACAAATATGGATGAAAACCAGAAGAAGATGTTTTCCAGTCAGGAGGAAGTCAGAAGAGAATGGAAAAGAAATTCGATCAAGTTTTTAAAAATCATGCCGCTTCTATTCACAACCTAGAGATTCAAGTAAGACAACTTTTCCTTGTATTTGTAAGAGAAGTGTGGAAGATTCTCTAAGCAATATGGACTTATTTCAACGAGAGTAATATGAGGCTATCACACTTAAAAATGGGGAAGAAAAAGAAGAACTAGTGGAAGACCATGCTGAACCTTACTTTATAGATGACCAAGAAATCAAGAAATAGGAAGAAGAAAACGATGAAAACCTTCCTTATTATTCACCAGTTCATGATATACCATATGTGAAAATTGAAAAATCATAGGTCGATGCTCATGAAAAGAACTCTATATTTTAGATCGATGATGATCAAGTGACATTCAATATGAATGATGCATTTAAGAATCCAAAGGATAGTAGCTTATTCAGGATAATTAATGTGTTCGAATCTTTTGAAGAATAAAATGACAAAGAACATATGACAATAGACATCGAGTTTGAACAAGTTATGAAATTATCTATTCGGGAAGTGGAAGAAGCAGTGGAGACCAAGGTGATTAAGGAAGAAAGAGAGCAACTCACGTTCGTACAGGACAAACTGTTGGATTCAATGGAAGATTTAGGGAGTTTTGTTATTCCTTGTTATGTTGATAATACAATTGAAAAAAGACATTATTGAGCTTAATTGGTTTTCATAATGTTATCCATATTTTACTTTTGATTATTTTACAATATGTAGCTTACTTACAGGCTACAAAACCAATGTTGAATGAAAAAGGTGGAAGCAAGCCATTTATAATTAATCTTGGTTAAGCTTCTAAGGAAGAGTGTCGAGCTACCGATATTAAAAGAAGCCCTACATAGGAGGCAACCCATGGAATTCTACTTCCTTTTGAAGCCTATTTGTTTGTTTGATTCATTCAGTTATGATTAGGTTTGATATGAGTTTGATTGGTATTTATTTAGATTTTGTTTAAATTTTAACTTGTTTTTATCCTCAGATTTCTTGCTGATAATATTATTTTGATGTGTTTGTAGGTTGTGAGATCATTGACAATGCATGTTAGGCTTGGAAGAAGGTTTAAAAGTGGAAGAATTACCCCATCCCACGATCATGGGAATTGGAGGGATTCCCACAACCATGGTAAATCTCTCCAAAAATTTTCTGGAGAGAAATTCCATGATCGTGGGAATCCCATCCGAGGGAAATTTTAAGTTTCCCTCCCCTTTCTTTTTTTATACATTCTTCAAAATTTTCATACCTTTTGTCTCTAACCCACGAAAACTCTCCTTCCGCTCTCTAAAATTCTTCACTTTCCTCTAGGTTCTTGGTATTTTCTTCATCTCTTCTCATTAATCTTACAATCCTTTACTCATTTCTTGCATTAATCATTCAAAAACACAAGAATTTGGGTAAGATTTTTCTTCCTCTCTCTAAAATACGAATTTCACCTCTCTTTCTCTTATTTTTGCAGCTTTTCTTCTTACAATGGCACCAAGGAAGATGATGGCTCGGCAACTGGATAATGAACTCCATCTTCAAGTCTTCGATGAAGGTAAGTCTGATTTAGCGGTAGCTTATCGTTACCATTTCTAATTTATTCGAAGGAAAAAGGTACGTGTTTTCGAGACCTTAGGGATAGAGAATTAGTCACTCCTTGGTATTTTGATTTTGAATTGTTAGAAACCATAGGAATGAGGTGGAAAATTAAGTGACTAGCTGTAAACATAGGTTAGAATAGATTTGTTCGATGTGACGTGCCTATTCACCCTATGATGACCATAAAGTTTTTCACTACAATCTGATATAACCCTAAAATGGACATTTTCTAGTTTAAGTTATTCGGCAACGTTTATAAATTAGATTATACTATCATTCGTGGTCTTTTCGATTTGCCAAACACTAAAGTTTTAGATGATCACAATGATTTTTATTAAGATGATTACTGGAAAACTCTAACAGGGGAAGAAAATTTTGACTCTAGGAATGCACTAAAATTTTTAATCTGTAGTGCCGAGCATTTACTTTTGCATAAATTTATGTGTTTAATAAAATTGAAAGTGAAAAATGCTCGACCAAAGAACTTTTCTTTTTTTAGTGCATGGATCAAAAAATTAAAATTAACCCGCCTTTTAGAATTTTTCGATCAATAGTGAGTGCTGTAAATAAAAAGAGTTCATATTTTGGCATGTCTCATGTTGTTACTGCTTTAGCTCTGTTTTATAACCTTGATGTGGAAGATGTGAGCACAACGCCATTCGATATGTTTGACATATCATATTTGAAGCGCTCTGAGATTTTGGAGTTCCATTTTATGGTACTCTGAAAGCCTCAGATGTGTACTATAGTGAAGAGTAGGAGGGGCATAGACACAACCACTTCCTGACCCTCCACATCCTAAGCAGTCCCAGAGCCAGAAGAAGAAGCAGTAGGGGAAGAACCGAGTGCACTAGCAGAGGTTGACCGATTTCAACAAATCCTTGACCAGATGGCCTCCAACCAACAACAGATGACTTCCCAAATCAACAAACTCAGCACCTAAATGAGGCAAGTTTGCAAGGAGCAGTGTAGCTTGAAGAAAAGGCTCCTCAAATTCTGTTAGAGGAACAATTTTGAAGCTCCTTCACCAACACCATCGCCACCGTCATCTCTATAATCTTTTCTTACACCTTTTACTTTTAATTTCTGTCATTTTCTTTTGTTGGGTTTCATGTCATTTTCTTTTGTTTGGTTTGCAGTCATTTTTTGTTTAGTTTGATGTCATTTATTTGTTTCAATTTCTTTTGTTTGGGTTAATGTCATTTTCCCTTATTTGGTGATTGAGTTGTCACATTGAGGACAATGTGATCTTTTAAGTGTGGGGAGGTGACATTGACTTTCTCAATTGCATTATTGGCATTTTGTTAAATTGGATGCATGTTTAGGCATATCATGTGCTTTGTGTCAGCAATGGAACCGCACTTGAATCATTTTGATGGATATTGTCATGAGATTCTATCATGATAGTTGGAATTAGATTGAATGCATGCTTGAACTTAAATTAGACTACTTGAATAGAAAGTGAACCATATAGAGTGATGAAAAAGTTGTTGGTTACATAAACTTAGTCACAAATTGACATTTGAGCAATGAGGTAGTGTAGAGATGCATAATGAGCTTTCATTTGAGCCAATGTGAGGATTGAGCCCATATGACTCCATCCATAGTCATTCTATTTCTTTATTGAGTGATACTTCCTTAGGTTATTACCTTCAGAACTTGCTCTGAATCGGGTTAAGTCTACTGCATGCATGTTTAATAGAGATGATTAAGGCCCTTTTTGTTTTAAACCTTAACTTAAATGACTTACCTGTTGATTATCCCTCACTACCCCTGTTGAGCCTTAACCTTTTTTTTCTTAAAACACCCAAAATTTTAAAACCTAAACCCTATTAACCTACCCATTCATAAGCTTAGTAGAGTATTAAGTAATACATTAGTTGGGATCGTTATGAAAATCTTTACTGAGATGAGTTGAGTATATTTTTGCCTGTGGATTACATTGTATATAACTGCTATTATATTAATAGTTTCTTCCATGTATTGAAAAAACAAAGAAAAAAAGAAAAAATTTGTTGAAAAGAAAAAAAGAAAAGAAAAGGAAAAGGAAGAACAAGTAAGTAGCATCAATAAGTGTAGAATATTAGTTACATTTGTATATCTTAGAGTTATGTTTTGTTATCCTGTTTTATTCATTTTTTTGGTTTACAAATGCTTATGTTAACCTCTCTTCCCTCTTTACCCACCTTAACCCTTACCACATTACAATGCTAAACAAGTCCTTTTGATCTATTTATGCATGCAATTATTGTAGAGGAGAATTGGTGTATTAGCAAGCCTATAGTAGTTTAGTTTCCTATAAGAAGGTTAAGCGAAACACTAACCATCAAACACTTTAGAGAAATGAGTGAAAACCGTAAGTAAGATTCATTTTGCATCTATACTTATCTTTGAGTGATGGTGCCAATTGTTAAGTTTGCTTATGTACACCAATGAAAAAGTAGTCATGATATATGTAGTAGCTTAATATTTGAGTTGGCTTAAATTTGAGGGATTGTATGCTTTAATCTTTATGAAAATCAAGTGATAGAATTGATTGGTTGTATTTATTTTGTTTAAGTACAAGCAAAGATTTAACAGTGGGGATGTTGATAGTTGTTCATTAGTCTATGTTTTTCTAAGTAATTGGCATATATTTCTTGTATAATTGTTGATTATTGTTGTAGTTTAGGATTTATTTTGTATGTTTTCATTTAGTTTGATTTCCATTATTGTTATTTTATGTTTGATGTTAATTTAGGGTAAGAATTGGTTATTTTTATGTAGAAAGGAAGATTGCGCAACTTGGAGATTGAGCTAGAGATCAAAAAGGAGAATAGAAGAGGAGACTCTCTATTGCCAATTCCTATGATTGTGGGAATTATAATCTGAGATATTATTCAGGGCCTAATTAAATTTAGGATTTCTGGACTATTAAAAGATAACTAGGCCTCCATGGTTGAGGAGACAAAACCCTTATTTAGAAAGAGCCTCCTTGAGTGAAGACTACAAGTTTTGAGCCTTGAGGAAGTTGAAGATTCAAAGATTATCATCAGGATTAGGGAAATAGCACATCAACATCAAAATTTCCAATTTTTACAAATAACAAAATAAGTTTACTTTATTCAATTTTTTGTGTTTTTCTTTCTTATAATATTTGTAAGATGGATTGTTTGTGTGTTAATGATGTTGTGGAGACCATGAGTGGCTGATATAGTTTTAGGGATTGCTTTTGAACTATTTTTGTTAAAATCCTATTTATTGAATTAAATGAAAGTATCTTTGATAGTTGTTGATTTTATTTCGATCTTGTAATAAATCAAGAGAGTGAGTAAGATTATTTGTGTAGGATTGTACAACGAGAGTTGGCAACCTATAGACATACAATCATCACGTTAATTGATTATTTAGAATAGATCTTGGCTAATTCAATTGATCACCCATAGGATAGTTTAATAACTAGTTAAATTAGTAGAGTGATTGGGTAGGATGACAGATCATTCAATTAATTCCGTTTAATTTGATTAGGTACAATTAATTACACCTTGAGAGAGGGTAGTTAATACATTTAGAAATCTTAGGTGAGATATAATTCAATTAATAAAATAGGAGGGAGACAAAATTGGAAAAAAGTAATCTTTAGTCATTAGATTCTTGAGTTCTAATTTTCTGCACTTTAGTATTGTTTATTGTTCATTATTAGTCTTTCAATTTTAGTTTAATTTTTCATATTATTTCTATTACACAATTTCATTTCTTAAACAAAGTTTGATCTAAATTAAGTGATTTTTGGGCATCAATCCCTATTAGATCGATATCCGCTTTCTAATTACAAGTCATGACCCTACATTTACAGTTTTTGAGCGTAAAACTAGGAGTAGATTGTTTTGCAATTCAACAACTATCATTTCCATAAGCTCTTCTCCCATCTCAACATGAGTATGGCTTATACATCCATATCCTTAGTTAAAACCATTTCCAAATGATCCCTGTAACTTAATTTAAACACTTCCTGCACCAAAGGATTAATCACATCAACAGAGAAAACACACTGATCATTAGGAGGATGTTTCATGACATGAAAAATATTGAAATGAATCACTTCCCCATCAAATTCCATTATGAGGGTGCCCTTACGAACATCTATCTTAGTTTAAGTCATATTAAGAAACAATCTCCCCAACAAGATATGTATCGAATTATATGAGGTGTCATCATTCATACCCGCAATATAAAAATCTGTAGGAAACACTAACTTATTCACCTGCACCAAAACATCCTCAACCACACCATTGGGATAAGCATTAATGTAGTCATTCAGTTGTATGATTACACTCGTTTCTTTCAAAGGGCCCAAATTCAAAGAAGCATAAATCGAATAAGGCATCACGTTAATAAAAGCACCCAAATCCATCATAACTCTGTTGATCATAGTATTACCAATTTTGAAAGGAATGGTAAACCTTGTAATAACCCCTTCCGACACTTAAGGAATAATTGGATTGATGTGAGAATATATGAAGAGCATTCCATAGGCATGCATTATATTTGCATACATATATGAACCATGATTTAGAAATATTGTAAAGATAGTATATGTACTTAATTGACACATCCCAGGATATGAAAGATTTTAAGTGATTATGATGCAATTGTGTGTTAGTTATGACGTGAATCTTGTTTGATGATTATAATTAGTGAATTGGGAATTTATTAATATGATTGAGTAATTGTTAAAGTGGTGTGAGCACCTAAATTTAGCAAAAAAAACGTTAAAGAGCAAGACAAAAATGATACATAAACATTTGGGTAGGTTAGGCCTATGAAATGGTGACATGTGGCATTGGCAATAAGTGACAAATGACTTAGTTAAATGGATGACAAGTGGCTTAAGTATAATTTTGACAAGTGGCTCTTTAACATTGTGACAAATGGCACCTTAGACTTGTGACATGTGGAGCAATAGAATGGTGACATTTGTAGCTTTATAAATGATGACATATGTAGCCTTACAATTGGTAACATGTGTAGCCTTACAATTGGTGACATGTGTAGCCTTACAATTGGTAAAATATGGAGGTTTAAATGAGTTACATGTGGAGCCTAAAGTAAGTGACACATGGACCAATAGAATAGTAACATATGGACCAAGCATTAGGTGACAATTGGAAGCATGAAAAGAAGACATATGGTATAGCTCTCCATTTGACAAGTGTCCCACCTCTCCACCGCACATTTATACCCCACGAATTTTTCACTAGAAAGATCATCTTTCTTCATGTTTTTGGTCTTATGTTTTCTCCTTCAATCCCTCACCACCGACTTCCTCATACCACATCCTAAAACCTTGAGTTTTGTCAACTTTAGTAGTCTACATCTTGTGATTGGAAATCCTTTGTATTCCATCTTACTCTTGGAGTATATTTGAATACTTGAGAGGTTTGATTAGCTTGGAAATTGAGGAGACTTTGTTGAACAAGTAAGTTATTGATTTCCATATTATGTTATATGTTAGCATAACATACATGATTGATTGGAGATGAATTGTATGTAAGGTTGATGGTGAAGTATGTTGGAATAGGTTAGATGGAGTATTTTCACTGAACATACTTCTGTATTTCTACCATATCTTGATCTGTAGGTATCTAAATAGGATTATTTTAATTTAGATTAAACTAAAGACATATGGCTACAATTTTCATGAAGAATTAGAATTGGAATTCGGACTCTAAGGGTCTCTAAATTGGCTTAAAGCTAAGAACTGTGTGCTGTCACAGTATGAGAACAGTCTGTAGTATTTTAGATATAACTTACAGAATACTGGAAAAAACTACATGAATTTTGTTTTAGTAGAAACTTATGATATATAGAAACATTTTTTTAGGATAAGGTGTTGCCTAAATACCTCGTTTTCTAGGTCAAAATGGTCATACAAAAATGACCTGAAAATACAGTTGGAAAAGCAGGAAAATGGGAATGACTTTTACATGAAATATGTTTCTTTTATATGATGTTTGAGACAACAAATGATAAGATACTTTCCTATGATGCATGTAGGCTTGAATGAAGTGTGACATGAACCTAGTATGATTCTTGAATAAGTTATTAAATGTGTGATTGCTTAGGGTGATAATTGAGGGTATAATTAAGGAAATAGATTGAGATTAATAAGATTAAGAAAATGGATAGATTTTGGGGAAAGAGACATAACATTCTCTGTGGATGTCGGATTAAGGTCATTTAAGTATTTTTTTGAAGAGGACTTCGATTTATAGAAATTCCATGAAGACTCCAAGGAGAGATTATGCTGTCTAAAATTGTGAGAATAACAGTATGAAATGAATGAAAGTGATCTTATGAATGCTAATGAAATTCAAAGGAGATGAATGACGAGTATTAAGCAAAGATGAACGGGAAAAATTGGATATAATATTGTTAGGCCCCGTTTCCAGAGCCCAACTATCCGAAATATCAAAATACATGAACGTATTATCCCGTGGTTCGATTCATGGCGATCCCGTGAGGGTGGTGTGAAAGACAAGTGGATAGCATTGGATTTAAAAGAGATTTCAGAGTGACAGCGGTGGAGGGTTCGCCGCGGCGAGACTATGGAGATATCTCCAGGGACCCTTTAGGAGAAGTTCGCCATGGCAAAGTCCTAGCTTCTCTGCGGCGAAGCTCCCGAATTTAAACCAAGCACTCTCGGGACAAATACGCCGCGGCAAGTTTCTGACTTCGCCACGGCTAAACCTTCAATTCTGAACCCAGTAACCTAACACTAAACTCAAAATTCTGCATTCACATTCACAACCCATGCCAATACTAACAACTCGACCAAAAGGATAATTCTAGACATATACAAAGAAACTTCTTCATTTCATAAATAATTCAAAGAGTTTGAACAAAATTTATTTACATACCATCAAAGTTTAATACAAAATCCAAAAGTATGCTCAATGTTGATATGCCTATGTAACTATCCAAAAAGAAAAGTCACTAGCTTAGTACAAAAGATTTCTAGCTATCTTGGAGTTTCGAATGCCTTGCAAAGATCGCTAATCTTCTCGTTCGGCACCTGAGGAGGGAAAATTATGGGTTGACCTACACAGCTCAGTGGCTAATATATTTATAGCCATCGGCAATCGACCACAATTCCAGCATATGCACATGTATAACTAGCAATTCAAGCATTCTTAATCTATTTTAGCAATTCACGCACCAATCAATTTAGCTCGAAACTCATAACACATAACATAGACTTTAGCCATTTAACACAACACTCAAATGCATCATATTTGACAATTCATAAAAATGCAATGCACAAACAAATGGCTCGAGAGTTCTATGGAATGAAACAGAGAAATCGAAGTTTACTCCGCGAACAAAACGAGTCCAATTTCACAGGATCTCGTCGCCTCAAGCAGGCAGCCGGGAGAAGGCTATAGGTCAATGTGCACGTGACTAACAAAACGTTCCTCTCTTGCCCAATCACAAACAAATTTCATGCTCAATTCATTTCATTGCATGTTCATACTTTCATGCATCTTATGCTTTTTCCTCTTTTTTTCGATTATGCAAAA